>BJBW01009388.1:0-29988 GCA_004320125.1 Scolopax mira
GCAAGCTGGACAGACACCAGCATGGAGGTGCAGGATTTGAGGGGGCTCCTAGTTGAAGGATGGGGGAAGGAAGGCCAGAAGTCACATTCATCAGACTGCTGTGGAGGAGCTGCTGAACAAGTGGAGAAAGACTAGGCGGGATGAGGGATGTATGTGCCTGCCAACATTTGCAATCATTTTTGTGACCTACCCATAAATACAAGCAACTTATCCAGCACTCCAGATCAATAGCCAAAAAAGTAACTCAGCACAGGGTATTCTGTGTTGACTTGTAACACACCCCAGCACTGCAATTTGGTTTTACACTCAGAGGCAATTAACAGAGTTGAGTCAGGGAATAATTGTCCAAGATAGACGTAAGTGAACTTGTATTATGCAAAGAAAACTTTCATTGACTTTTGACCTTGTTGAGCTGCACAAATTGCAAATAATTCAAAGGTTCTCCCACACTGAGAGACTTCCTGCTGTTGAGAAGGATGGACATTGCTCCTGAAGGGGACTGCATTTGGTCAGTTGTTCTGAAGGAAGATTTAGATCAAAAAAGAAAAAGGAAAGGTGACAGTGGAGACAAAAGGTCTCCTTGAACTCGCACTGAAAGGAGTGCTTCTTTGGATCAAAAAGATCCTTGGAAACTTGCCTCTCCGTTGCAAACTATTCCAGAAGCTAAAACAGACCCTGAGATCGCCAACCATCCTGTACAGATCTCAGGCAAACTCTCATCAAAATGTCACATTCAGGCATCAGCCCACAACCACATCCACCTGAAATGGTCTCAGGCAAACATCAGCCCATCATAACACCAAGGCAGGCACCCACGCTGTGAGCAGAAAAATTAAATATCCATCCAGATGTAACAAATGCTCACACTACGAGCGCAGCTAAACCATCACAGGCCATCAGCCTCTTAACTTGTACCAAATCTCCAAGGGACAGGAGCTCACCTTCCACCTTCTGCAAGGGGCACGCACACATGCAGACAGTTAAGGAGTTAAGAACTCACTTTCAGCTGTGTTCTGAGACATTTGCTCTCCTGAGGACCAGCTGCTGCCTGATTATTTGCTCTCCTTTTGACCAGCTCAATACCTTAAGCAACTCGCTTCACATGGTCCCTTTTCTGGAATTTTTCCAGCTTTTTCTCTCCCTTCCGCGCAGTTACGGAGTAGCAGTGCTGACTTTTTAATCCCGGCTGCCCTCTAGTGACAGACGCCCATCACCGGTGCCTTTCTGCCTACCCAGAGCTCTCCTGGACAGGACCAGGGCACCTGGGGACAGCACAGTTCACCTTGCTTGTACAGAGCTCTGCTGCTCTGTATAAAAGACATACAAACCAGTATTTCTAAATGGCCCTCACAGAATCATAGAATGGTTAGAGTTGGAAGGGACCTTAAAGATCATTGAGTACCAACCCCCCTGCCCTGGGCAGGGACACCTCCCACTAGAGCAGGTTGTTCAAAGCCCCATCCAGCCTGGCCTTGAACCCCTCCAGGGATGGGGCAGCCACAGCTTCCCTGGGCAACCTGTTCCAGTGCCTCACCACCCTCACAGGAAAGAGCTTCTTTCTGGTGTTGGTTTCCCCAACATTTTCTGGGTTTTATAAATATTCTAGGACCAATGTGGGCTTTGGCCCCAGAGTAAGAATACTGCTTCACTCAGGTCACTTCAGTGAAGCCTGCAGATGAGCAAAGTTCCTACCCACAGCAGTAACACTCTTGCTATTAGGGAGATCATATATTCCCTTTCTCATCCCAGGCACATTAGCCCATCCAGTGGGGATTACATCAGAAATACAGCAAATCACACCGACCCACCAAACTCCAAGTCCTACTGCAGCTGGAGCATACACCAGCTGTGGGCCAGAGCATCTCTCTGCACATTTCTGTGCAGATTGAGAATGGTGCCAACAGCACAGGAGCCCAGCAGAAGGGATGCTCAGACCTTAAATTTGTTCACATTTGGTAACTGCTGAGATCTCCCTATCCCTGACAGAAGTCAGGCTGCAGCACGCTGCTCCACAGAAGCTGTATCAGAGAAGGTGGGTGGCTTGAGCATAGGAAGCATAGGGCACAGCTGAAACATCAACAACAGGAAAGATACAGAAATCAGCTTGAGTTTCTGGTTTGGGGACACAGGTAGGGCTACTGGCTTTGGAACTGATTTCTCTGCTTTCTGATGACTATACTGTGCAAATGGAGAAATTACTTAACATTGAGTTATTCTCAGTCCTTGATCATTAATTGCATCTTTGTTCAAATCCTTGTATCCAAAACTGAAACTATCACCAAATGCATTTATTTACCTTCTCTGTTAAGCAAACAGGAGTGCAACAGTAACCATTGACATAATGTATTATTGAAGTCTGACTTGCCTGGTAGAGCATTAACTTCAAAAATGTTATCTCAGGTACTGTTTTGCAGAACTGGCTTTATAATCAGAGACCTGATGTTTAGATTTCAAAACAAAAACCAACATTAGGGAGCACAGTTATGCATCAGTTAAAATAATCTTCCATTACACAGCAAACTTGTAAATCTGATGGTGACTAACTATCCCAAAACCAAACACAGCATTAGCAGCTCCCAGGAGAAAGACATACAAGAAACAAGAGAACCCACTATGGCAGAACATTATCTGCACCTAAAGCAGTCATTCGTTAGAAACACAATCAGCCCTTAACCCACTGGGGCTGGCAGCTGCCCACAGAAGAGCTGAGGCCCTCCCTTAGTGTGCATACATTCCTAAACTCAATATTGCCCCACACACCTGAGAGCAAGAGCCAGTAAGAAACAAAGCTCAAAAGTCACTTGTTTGGTTTGGTGGCTTTTTTTTTTTCCTTTTCTCTGCCCCCTGCCTGCAATTACCTATTTCCTGAAGTGATAAGTATTTACTGCAGATTTAGACAACCAAGTCCTAACACAGCATTGCCCAATATCCCTTTTTCTTCTGCAGTTGGTGGCACTTGGCATCAGTGTTAACCTGCTCGTCATGGGACGAGATCTCTGCAAATGCACTTGCCATTCGGGATAGAGGAGAGCAACGCAATGTCATGCTCCAAAGGTTCCTGGCACAGCCCCAGAGGGATCTTTCCCTCCCCTCCATCCCACACACGCCTGTACAGGGGCTCAGGCAGGAACATCCAGCTGCACATCACACCACTGAACTGACACATTGAAGTAAACAATAACACCATCACTCTTCCAGTAGCAAAATATTTGGGGTTTCCCCAAAGGAAAACAAAACTAAGTTCTGAAAGCTTTTAGAAAGAAGTCATTAAATCAGCTGAAGCTATGAATGCCTGAAAAAATGGTCTAATTCCTAACACTGCCATTAAGAATCAGGTGTGAATGACAAAGTTTTATTTAAAAGTGAAACTGCAGCAGGTCACACGCATCTGAAAAACAACATGCAGATCCCAAATGCCTGAAGCCAAGGAGAGGTTAACAAGAAACAAGTTCAGTCTTGTCAAAACTCACTTCTATACAGCAATACTAGGAACAACAAGGATGCTTCACGTTAGCTCACGTTACCCAAGACTTTTCTTATTCCCTCACAGGATTATTTGTATTCTGGAGCTGGCACCTCGTACCGGTTGGCTGAGTTCAGTTATCAGCTCCCTTCAAATCCAGCCAACCAGGCTGCTGACTGTTGGACTTTTTGGACATATACAAGACACATAAAAGGCAACAAGAACCTGACACCCTGCTCGCACAGCCAGCGCGAACGCATTTGTTTTCCCAGGTCTTGCTTTCCCAGCCCGCGAGCTGGGATTGGCAGGCGATTTTGGAGCCAAGGACTTTGAATTTGAGCGGGTGGATTTTGGCAGGACCTGCTGCCCGGGCAGTAACCGCGAAGGACGGAAGTTCATTTATTGCCACAGCTCCTGCTTGGGGAGGAAGGAGGAAAAGAAATCCCCACACACACCTAAGACTGCAGTCTCCGGAGGCCGGTAACCAGCAGGACTGAGCGCAGGGGCTCAGAGCAGCGGGTACCTCTCCTCTCCGCAGCACCACCGCAGCTCACCCCCTCCTTCCCTCGCATTTTCCCCGCCGCCTCCCGCATGTCACTTCGCTTGTCACCAATGTCACTGAAGCCTCCACCCCGAGGGACACACCGCAGGGCGGCCCCTCTGTTTTTTTTCCCCCTCAAGCCCACAGCACAGCGATGCGCTCCCCGCATGCTGCAGCCCCGACGCCGGGGGAGCGGGACGGGATGGGTCTGTCCCGCTCTGTTGCGGAGGGGAGAAGGGACGCGGCGACCCGCACTTACCGATGCCGGTGGCGGCGGCTCCGCGCAGGACGGACTCGGCGTTCCCCATGGACGGGCGGGCAGACGGACGGAGCGGGTCTAGGTGCAGGTCGGTGCGGGGCGACGACCGGGCAGCACCGCGCTCTCCCCGCGGCCCCGATTCGAAGCTGCCGCCCGCCCCGCCCAGCGCCGCCAGCAGCCAATCGCCGGCAGAGAACGGGGCCGAGGGGCGGGGCGGAGCCGAAGGGGCGGGGTCACCGGCTCTCTCCCGCGGGAGGGGCGGTGTCTGTACCCCCGGCCTCCTGCGACGGAGGGGTGTCTGTACCCATGCACCCCTCCAAGGGAGGTGCCTGCACCCATGGCAGCCCAAATGGGAGATGCCCGCACCCATGGCCACATGTCAGCCTGCAAAGGGAGGTACTTCACCTATGGCAGCCCGCAGAAGGAGGTGTCTGCACCAGTGCACCCATCTCAGCTGTAAATGGAAGTGCCTGCATCCATAGCAGGCTGCAGAAGGAGGTGTCTGCACCCATGCACCCCTCTAAGGGAGGTGCCTGCACCCATGGCAGCCCAAATGGGAGATGTCTGTCCTCATGGCCACATTCAGCCTGCAAAGGGAGGTACTTCACCCATGGCAGCCTGTAGAAGGAGGTGTCTGCACCCATACAGCCATGTCACGCCTCAAAGGGAGGTACTTCACCCATGGCAGCCTGCAGAAGGAGGTGTCTGCACCCATAGCATCCCTCCAAGGGAAGTGCCTGCACCCATGACAGCCTGCAGAAGAAGGTGTCTGCACCCATAGCATCCCTCCAAGGGAGGTGCCTGCACCCATGACAGCCTGCAGATGGAGGTATCTGCACCCATGCACCCATGTCACCCCTCAAAGAGAGCTGTCTGCACCCATGGCAGCCTGCAGAAGGAGCTGTCTGCACCCATGGCCCTATGTCACCCCTGCAAAGGGAGGTGCCTGCACCCATGGCAGGCTCCAGAAGGAGGTGTCTGCACCCATGGCCCCATGTCAGCCCACAAAGGGAGGTACTTCAACCATGCACACCTGCCAGTTGGCAAAGCCCAGGTGTCTGGGCCATGCCCTCTGCCAACCTGCAGTTGGTGTCACACCTATACTCAGAACGATCTATACAGACTAGGTGTCTGCACCTGTGCCAGCCCAATAGCAGCCTCACGTGCCTTGATTTTTTGAAGTAACAGACTACAGGCACGAGACAACAGGACAGGCTTCTCCATGGTCCCTGAACGATGCTGAGAAAAGTAATATATTAGAATTGCTTCCTTTTCTGAAAAGTCTCCTAAAAAACCCAAAACACAGCATGAGTGCAGACTAGTGGTCCACTTGAAGTAATGCTCACCAGAGCACAGGCCTGCTCTGAAGCATGACTGCATCTAGGAAAAGGCCAAGAGCAGGAAAAGGCCACTATCACTTAACAGGATGAAGATTTCCTCCATATCCCAGACAGTGTGTGGTCCTCTTGTGCCACAAAGCTGGGAGATTTATAACAGAGATGAGTTCCACTGCCCCTGGGACACTCTGTTCCTCATTATCTCATTTGCTGGTACGTTTTGCAGAGGACTGATGTGGATTTGGGAGGGAGTAAATGAGCAAAACAGAAGGCTTGGGATTCCTGAGTGTTTCTACTGTCACAGGAGCCCAGCCACCCCTGGGAATAAAAGAGTGAATGAAGGAAAATGACATCAGGGAGGCGACCATTTACCCCAGTGCCAGATTTCCTCTTCCACAGCTGCATCCAGAACATCATTACTGGGTGCTAGTAGCTTTGAGTTGCTTAGATGCAGATTAAGATACACCTGCCCTGAAAACCATAGAGAAAATAATAGGAACACAATGTGCAGACAAGTGTGTTGTTGCTTTGAGCCTGGAAACAGGCTGAGTCCAGGAGAACAGCAACAGGATGCCTTTGCAGGAGCTCTGCTGCCTTCCCACCTCCTCACTGTCCCAGTGTCTCTTATCCAACACCATGGTTATGCGTTGAGAGCCCCACTGAGGAAGGGATGTCTGGCTTGAGTGTGAGCAGGGGAGTGACGGTGACATGTGGATACTCCTTATCCAGCTGCTAATGCACTTTTTATCTTCTCCGTTAGGTGAGAGCGATGTGGCAAGGGCTCTAGTACTTGAGCAACCTTCAAAGCAGCCTCCTGAACCGATGGTGCTATCCTCACACATGGCAGTTTATAGTCATCTCATCACCAGGTCTCGGGTCATTAGTGTGGCTTGGGTTTCTAATAATAACTCTTGTAGCACCCATAATAACAGCAGCCCAATGCAGAAGAACTGCTGAGTGTTCACAGTAGAACCTCAGCAAGTCAGGACTGGCCGTGGGACGCGAGCTGCAGCCCCGGGTAACACCAGCCATTACAACAAAAAGGCACTGATCTCTCAGACTCTCCCAAAGCAAAAGGGAGGAGACGTCTTGCCCTGTTTGTTCCCAGAAAACACCTAGACACGCTCTCATTCCTGAGGTGGGCGAGAAGCACACGGAGCAGCTTTCCCAGCCCTCTAATAACAGGGAACTCGCTTCCACCTGAGCAGGTGCAATGGGAACCTGGCTGCAGAGGCAACCTGTGCAGAATTCCCCAGCGCCAGGGAATCACCCCAGTGCCAGGGAAAGAGGCCCCGGAGCCAGGCAGCTGGCACACTCAGCATACGCCAGGACTCAACCATCTTGTTTTCAGGATCACAGTCCCCGCTGTCCCAGCAACAGTATCTAACTGATAAGAACAGCCGCTTTTTATCCAAATCTTCTCCCACCCTTGCTCGAGCAGCCGCCGGGCTGTCCCCAGGAGGAGAAGGAACCCCAGTCAGGTCACAGCGTGTCACTCGATGGCACTCAGAGGAGGCTGATGTGCCCCTGACAGCTTGCTCCAAGGGGCAGAGAGAGAAACCCTCAGAGGAGGACACAGGGGAATCCTTCCCACCAAGCTCCCACTGATCGCTGCCCAGCCCCTCTGGGACGGGGCTCTTGGGAGGCATTGCCTTGTCTGCTGGTCACAGAGCAGAGCTGAGCTTTGGAAGATGATGTTCTGACAGAGGTCGTGTGTTTTCTTGGGCAGCTGTTGTCAAATTGCTTTAATCCCTCTGTGCCGCTTCCCCCATGAAGGAGGGATAACGCGGCTCAGGGAGGTTGTGAGGCTGGTGTTTAAAACTGGTCCGTAATGTCCAATAGTGTATCGAGCAGGCAGAGGGCTATCTAGCACCACGTTGCCCAAAATAGCCCCTGCATAATCCTGTACTGTTCCTGTGTCAGTGTCATGCTCTGGACAAAGACCTGATGAGGGTAAATTTTCATAATACTTTTTCAACAGTTGCAGTATCACAAAAAGCACACACATTTCCCAAGCAGATGCAAATGTATCAATCCTGGCCCACAGGAACGCTTTTTTATTTTTCCATGCTTATTCAAGCTACAAACCTTCTCCTGTTGCCAAGAAGCAGTCGGGCCAGCAATGACCATGGTAATGATTTTTTTAAGACACGAACATCTGTCTCCGCTGGGAACCAAGCTGAGGTTCACCAGCTCATCTGATTCCAAGACCACTAAGCAGCTGTCAGGCAGCACTAACCCTCAGCATGCATTACTGGACTGGAACCAAAACCCTTCAGCAAAGAACACTATAGCTGCCATAAACTCTCACACCTCAGCTCTAGGGACACAGCATCTGCACCGCCGGTCAGTCGGCCGGCACAGCTGTGTGGTGCAGCCCACAGCTTTCCCAGCAAGAAACGAGGAGGAAGACAGCCCCATGCACACACCCTTAAGTGTTTCTGCAGGGATAGGTCCTGTTGGGGCTGGGTGAGCTTTGGCTTCATGGCTGCAGAAGCATGGAGGAGGATGTCATCCTTAACTCAAAAGCTAAGCACTGGTCTAGGCACAGACATCAGAGAGAAGTTATGCAAGGTCACGTCCCCTGAGCAGCAGACAGTGAATTACTTCAGTGAGTAACAAAACATGCCCTTTGCATTCCTCTTCTCTCCCCATAAGCCCTTGCTCTGGAAGCACTGGAACTCAATACTCCAAAAGAACAGAAATAAGCGCAGCCCTTACAAGCAGAACACTGGAGCTATTGCCCAGGGCACATCTGGTCTCAGCCCATCAGTGCAGATGTGCTGCCAGTCCTCAGGTGCCTGTGCACTGGCAGGGAGCTGTAGAGAAGCCCTCAAGATTCCCTGTCCCCTTGTGCTGCCAGAGAGATGCTTGTACAGCAGCTGAGAAAGGTGTGGACACACGGGTACAGAAGATACCCTGGCTCGATGGTGTGTAGTAGCAAAGATCAGGCCCTCACTAACACAGTGATATTTTTGTTTCTGTCAGTGTGATCCTGGAAAAAATGTATTTTCCTTTAACTCTGATAATTGCAGTAATAGTAATAATGCTCAGCTGCTTCTGTAGCAGATCTCAAAGCACTCCACAAACCACAGTCCCCAAATTGCAGAGAACTCTGTCCCCACTTCAGAGCACCACCACCACCGCGTTGAAGTTGCTATTGCACAGCAAAGAGTTTACATTTAGTCACTTTACCTTTTTCAGCGTACAACTCTGTTAAGGGCCACTTGCAAAATGACAAAACTTTGTGTGAAGAACAGCTGAGTGGTGTGACAGATCAGCACAGTTGATTCAAGCGATACTCCCTCCAGCGTCGCCTGAACCCTGGCCTTGGATGACTTCACCAGGCAAGGTCCTTCAGTCCTTCCTCTGTTTTTCCAGCACTTTCTTCCTCTGTGAAAAGCAGATGACAACAACGCTGAATTCTCCCCTCAGGATGCTGCGGGAATCAAACAGCCACTTATTGTTCAGAAAATAAAGGGAATACTAAAAACATTCTGAAAACACAGTTATAAGAACTGCATAGCTCAATTACATCATCGTCTTCGTTCTCATTACAGACAATATAGCCAGTTATGGACTCCCTTGTGCTGGTTCTACATAGATACACAGTAAAAATATCTGCTTTTAATTTTTTACAGGCCTTGGTGAGCGGGTACCTCCTCTGGCTGTGCTCAGCGCCCGGCACTGCTGGCATCACCCACTAGAGGGGAGCTTTTCCCTACAAACCACCCGTCCAGCTCGAGCAGCAGGAAAAACTTTTCCAAATCTAAACTGAGAGAGGGATTTGCCGGCGTAGGTTTGCACCGACAGCACTGCCGGCCACCAACCTCGGTCGGGTGGAAGAGTTTCTCTCTCGGTTTAGCGTGCATCCCCTGGGAATGGGCCTGTTGCATCTTCTGGGGGGACACATCCACATCCCCAGCTCTGCTAATCCTTCACCTCTGGAAGTAAACATTGGCACTCTGGATGGTGCACGGATACACAGAAAGGATGTCAAGGCAGCCAGCAACAGCCAAAGAAGGATGACATCCTTCCAGTGAGCTAGTCCAGGGTCCTCCCCAAACAAAGCTGAACACTTTCATGTTATTACAGTGTTTTGCAAGATGTCAAAAACTCTGGGAAAGATTTCAGTACTCTGGGGTAGCTCTCTGGAGTAACCACAGACCCTGCAGGAGAAGGGAAGGGAGATGATATCACACAGACATCCCTTCATCTTCCACTGCTGCCTTCTGCAAACAATCTTCCCTGGGACAGGAGTGGGCAGGAAGGAAGGAGACATCCTTGCTGTGGCCGCAGCAGACTTTTCAGATGTCTCCGGCAGGTCATGCATCAACACACACCTAAACGTCATCTGATCAGAGTATGGAAAACCAAAAAAATTGTTAAAAGCCCACACAGCTGCAGGCCACATGAAATTAAGTCACTGGCAGTTCCCCACCTCTGGTCCCAGGGCTTTGTCCCCCAGAGACCAGCCAAGCCAGCACCTGGCAGTCACGGGAGCCACCCTATCTTGTGCCTCAAAGCCCAGCAGATGGCAGAGAGACATACAGCCACCAAGAAGAACATGCTATTAGCTACAGACAGGGTTGTTACTTGTAGAGAAGCACCTCATACCTCCCAGTCACAGCTCCAAGTTTTATTGGGCTGAGCATGGCAGGGTGGTATTTCTATGGCACTTTTCACCCTAGGGATATTTCAAGGCTGGACATGCCCATTTCTGGCCCAGTGTATAGAGACTGTGAAATAAATGCTTTTTGTGTTCAGTGGACACAGACAAGCATACACACGCTGCCCTGAGGACTCCTGTGCAGCCTGTCCAGAGCAAGAGCAGCTCCTTGGACCCATTCACCCTGTGCCCTCATCCACAGCAAACCTCTCTCTGGCAGTTCCCAGCTGCCCCCAGCCCAGTCGGGTAAACACTGTTCTGGCCTCACGATATCCAGGAATCGCAGATGAGTGTCACAACCCCTTAAATTCAGCCTGGAAAAAGATTTCTATGTAGGAAAGAAGATACATCTAGAGAACATGATGAGCAAGGTAGCCTTATTTAAACTCCTGGCAGTTATTTATTTATTCATTTTGCCACAGCTATTTTAGAAGTTGTCATACGAGAAGCAAACTAAAAAAAAACCCTCTTGGCTAATGTGACAGTAAAGCTGGACAAGATGAATCTCTCTGAAGGTGGGATTGTGTCTTCTGTGGGTGTGCTGGCTTACGCCCACCTCTCTGGCATGAACAGTGGTTTGACAGTGACAGCAGTACCGTGCATCTGTCTAAGGCAGGAGATGAAAAAAACTGCAAGTCAAATCACACTTATTAGGGTTTTCACATATCTTTCTACCAGACTGAAAATCAGGGTATGACATTTTCTCATCACACCTTGAAGATATGTTGTTTACTACTGCTGATACATCTCTCAGTGCCTTGTAATAGTGGGGTGGTGTTGCAGGTTTCAGAGCAAGGCCGAGAAGTGTCAGCAACAGTTTGACATGGGGCTGAAAGTCCAGATGTGTAAGGTGTCTGGCAGCAACTTCTGCTTTGGCTTAGCATGAGTCACTCCATCCCTCCTGTAAGTCATGGGATTTAGTGGCTTCTCCTAGTGGCCTCTCCTTTCAAATGGAAAGAAATGGTGGAAAATGTCCTGAGGAGCATTTCAAAGTGAGTGGAAGCAGATAAAAGCACTGGCAGTTGGTCCTGGGACAGGGCAGAGGTATTCAAGAGACCTGAGCCCTGTTTCTCTCTATCTTCCTCCTTCTCCCTCATCGACTTTCTGGATTATTTTTAACAAGTTACTTCATGACTCAGACACCTCTTTCTTCTGTGTAAAGATGATGGAGACTCACCTCCTTGATAAAGCACATCAGGTTCTACAGTTGATGTGACTACTGCCTGAATAAGAGCTTGAGATCACTGAAACCCGTCATAGTTCTGTGGTGGTCACTGTGCTGATGCAATGTCTAACAGAGTGGTGAAGTGTTTACTGACAAACCAGGTACATCCAGTGCTCGCTCAGGAGTGCCTTTCTGGGTTGACATGGTTGGGCTGGAGACCTGTCTCCCAGAGAGAGGCCATTCACATGGGCAGAGTAGAGGTTTCCTCCTCAGGTTGCAGAATTTTGGTTGAAGAGAGGCACCTGTGTGGTTTTTTTACTTCATTAACAGGCTCCAGGTGGCCTGTTAATGTCCCACCACAACTCTGGAGGTGCAGGTCAGTGAGACACAGCCTGCTTTTTTCCTCCCTAGTTCTCTCTGCAGTCTGGATTTGCTTCTAGGTTTCCCCTGTGAAAGCCTGCAGTCATCGGAGCATACGTTTCCCCATGTGCCAGGAACACACATCTCTTAAGACCACACAGAGCAGAGCTCTTTGGTGACAGAGATGACACAGCAACAGCACAGCTGGGACAAACCTCTCCCAGGGCTGAGAGCACATGCAGGGAGGGGCTTTGCTTTACCCAGAAACGCCAGTAAAAGTCCAGAAAAAAGATCAAGCGGCGAACAAAATTAGCACCGTGGGCGGTGCTTGCCCTGCCAAGAGAGCTTATTCAGTGTGGGAAGGGGAAGTGCTGGAGGTAGCATGACCAAGGTATGTGGGAGGAGGCAGAGAAGGAAAGCTGATCCTTTGTGCTGCTTCAAAATATGAGACCCAGCAGTCAAGAGGTGGAGGCTATAAGTGGCCAGTCAACTGAGGAGCAGTAAAAGGACACACTGTGTCCTGCAGCACTTAGCAAGCCTGAGAACATATGGCCAGAAGGGTCAAGAGACCCAAATTGTGCAAGCAGATTTTTAAAGGATTGTCTGTGTTTTTTTCTAACTACTATTAGCATTTGAAGTTACGATACCATTAACCTCAGCTGCTGTAGGGCATCAGCCGGTGCATCAGGACTCCCTCCCTGCCCAGCACATTACAGCTGGCCATGCTGGCCATGGTGTTTCCATCTGTGTCAGAGGCAGGAGACTGATCTAAGCAGAGGATGTGATCCAGTGTGAGGACTGCATTAAGTCCTGGCCCTTCCTGACATGCCCTTCTGTACCCACTCTGTCATCTCCCAAAACACTGCTCTGGTTCCTCCCAGAAGCATGTTGTACAGAGGATGACTGTCTTCCCTGTGCCAAGTCTGCACAGAGCCAAGGACCTCTCCTGCACCTCTGATCCCAGTTTCTACGTGCTGGAAGGAGCACTGGTGTCTCCAGGGTAGCAGGGGCCAGCATGAAGTGCGAAGCAATGCCCTTCCCAGGAAGGCTATGGGGCTGGGAGTGGGTGCTTAGGAGAGAGGTTGTCTACTCACATAAGGACTTGTCTTTCTCTCTCAGATGTAGGTCTGGAGCCCCCATTCTGAGCTCTCATAGTTCAGGATGGTCAGACACAGAAGACTGGCCCCACTATGAAGACAGGCAGCAGATGCGACACAGATGTGGGCTCACATTTCCCTGGAGCCCCCTGTGACTTTTTTCCCCCCTTCTCCTGAAGCAGATCCTGGGACTCAGGAACCTTCTGGAGCCGAGGACCTTCTCCTGGAGCAGTAACTTATCTCCTTTATGACTCCCCCTGATCATCTGATGGCTTGAGGGGGACAGAAGACACCTTATGCATACAGCAACTCTGTGACAAGAGGCTCCCAGCTCCATGAACAGGAGGCCAGTGCTGAGCAGGTAGAGCAGAACTGGCAGCACTAAGGCTCCTTCCCACTACCTACACAGCTGGTTTCAGGGGACAGCAGGGCCAGGGAGGTTCCCTGACTGCTGGGACCAGAACAGCACTGCCTAGAACGCTCCCTTTTGAAAAGGGTGGGAGTTTTCAGAGCATCCATAATAGTCCTTCCATGGGCCCACATCCATTTCCTGGAAGCTTTGGCCTTTTTCTGCGCTGCAAAGCCCGGGCAAGCCTGAAAAACCAGTTTGGTTGTGTTTCACATTGAGTTTTTATTTTATTTTTTTTTTCCCCTCTTTGCACGGGTGCCAGCGCCGCTGTGCCGTTGCTATGTTTTGCCGTGGTTAAGCACAGCCCGGTTCTCATTTCAGGCGCTGACGTGAACCCTGCAAATCTGGAACAAGTTAAACCGGCCCCACGGCGCTGCAGGGAGAGCATGGTGGCCGCCCCTGCCCCACAGCCCCCTCCTCGCACCCCCCAGCACCCCTGCAGAGAGGCTGGGAGAAGAAAAGCACAGCAGCAGATCCATATTTGCAAAGAGCTTCAAGCTTTTCAGGAAAGGCTGGGGCCAACAAGGGGCTCAAAAGAGCTGGAGCCTGGCTTGAAACCTTCCCGAGGGCAGTGAGTTTTCAGACCCTCTGAGCTGAGGTTGGGATGAGGATGCTGGCAGTGCTGCTGGTGGAGAACACTCCCCGCCGTTCCCTGCCCCGAGTCTGGCACCCCATGGGGATGTCACCCAAAGCTTTCAGGGCTGCGTGTGGTGTTCCACGGGGCAAACACATTATACCCTGTACCGGCACCAATGCAGAGGAGGGTGCCATCCGCATCAGACCCTCCTCACCACACTTGTGGGGCACAGAGTGCAGGAGGAAGGAGTTCAGTGCTCCCCCCACCAGCTCCTCCTGCGTCAGGAGAAGCACAGGGCCACTGCTGGGATTGCAAAACCCTCGCCTGCGCCGTGTTTGAGGCTGGTTTTCGCCAACGTTACTAGGGTACAGGAGTGACTAATTCTCTCCGAACTTTCAGTTTCAGCCTCAAGCACTACATTTCAGAGGGACCCGGTGTCTGTTGTGCGGGTAAAAAAGCCCTGAGACAGCTCAGCATTGCGGCTATCTAGGGCAGAAACATCCACACGCAGCGATCGGCCTTCTCGCCGCCGGTGCTGCGCTGAGCTGGCAGGACCCAGCCTGGCCCCAGAAGGCAGATGGGGCAGGGGGCGAGCACACTCCCCTCCCTATAACTTTCCTACTGCTGGCCAAAAAAGTAATTTTGCATTCTTGCACGGCAAATGATGGAAACGCCACAAAAAGGAGAACGTTCACAAGCAGAAAAGCGAGCAAAATGCAGCAAGCAACAGACCCTCTTAAGAAACTTCTGTTCTAACAGCAATCTCTGGACGCTGGATAGACCTTAATCAGCAAATAAGGAGTAGAAAGAGGAGTGAGGGGTGCAGGGACGTGGATGCTTTTACTCGTGGGGAGGTTTGAGTTCAAGGACCATCTCCTGCTTTCCAGGAGTCCTCGGAGAGGCGGCAGGGCTCCCTCCTGCCCAGCAGACACAGCGATGCTCTGTGCCTGCTGGAAAAGTACAGCTGCTGCGAGAAGTCTCTGGATGAAGGCTTCGGGGCAGGGAGGGGGAGTTTGCTTCCCCCCCGGTGTGTGAAAAGAAATACGGGTCTGGAAAGGTGCCATGGAAATGGTTTTCAATAACAGCCGCTGGAGACGGGCTGGTGTGCCGGGGAGGGGGGGTGGGCCATGGTGGCCCCACACAGCTATGGGAGGAATGTCCCCTCAGGAACTTGCTGTTCCTTCCTGCGGCGCCAACGTCACTGTGCCGTACAGGAGCCAGGCAGGAAGGCTTGCACAGCCCCTCTGCTCCTTCCCAGCCTCCTCCAGCACCGATCCTGTGTCCTCAGCCCCACACAAGCAGCCCCTCTCCCAGGGGAGAAGAGGGAAACGTATGGAGCTGTGCAACCAGCTGCTCCCCATGGCTGGTGATGGGCTAAAGGAGGGCCAGGGGGAGGCACATTTCTCCCAGTGGCAGGGGGAAAAGGACAGCAGTCTTGCAAAGACCCTCAAGGGTCATGTAGGTCCTGGGACAGCCAATACCTCCAAGAGTGGGTATCTGCTCCACCTTCATGTGAGAGAAATCCAGCACACCTGGCTAGTTCCTCTCCTACCCTCTGTGTCCTGAAAGAAGGCCTGGGTGGCCACTGGTCTGACATGGCTACCTCCCCTATATGCTCAGCAGGAGGAGGCTGTTCCCTGCCCTCACCCCCAAAGTGTGCACAGCTCAGGGGTCACTGCACACCTCATGCACACTCATCCCCCCATGCAGGCATTCTTCTCCCTGAGTTGTCCCAGCAACACGCTCCTGTGCAGACAGTGATGCTGGCATGGACACCACACAGGAGAAGCTAAATGGGTGCCAACCCCACTGCACCCACCCACCCCTTGCTCTCCACATGGGCTCTGCAACCCCCCCCCCCATCACACAAGCTGCTCTCGCAGAGCAGTTGGCACATCGGCTGGGTCATCCCTTTTTATAGCCAGTGAGCTCCAGCACCTTGTCTGAATTTTGCAACACGAGGGAACAGCGGTTCATGCAGCTCAGGAAGAAGATAAACATATCACAGCAGCCACCAGGCAACGGGGCAAACAGCACAGTGCAGCTGCAAACATGGCCCAGCGCCTTTGGCCATGACAAGTGGCTGCTCCGCCGGCCACCACGCTCCCACAAGTGGCCGCCTTCTCTCAGGGCCATTTCTCATTCCTTCACCTGCCTTTCAGAGACCCATTACTGGCCTGAAGGGGAGGCGGGTAGGAAAATGGAGATCTCTAGCCAGATCCAAAACTGGTGACTTGGTGGAAAGCCAAGTTGTAACGGGGACAGCCAGGAGCAACTGGTCCTGCTTCTGATGCAGTGATAACTTATACCCACTTATGTCATGGTGGGAAGGGCAGAACAAGGGAGAATCAGTCCCTCTTCTCTAGGGGTTAAACTGTCTTTCAGAAGGGAAACTGGTTTGTGCAGTGGGAGGGAGAAATGGAGCAATAAGCCAGCCCAAGCTGCAACAGTGGGTGAGAGGCTTGGGCAAGTACTGTGACAAACTTCAGGCTTCCCAGTGCCAACAGTCAATAGGATCCTTAGATTGCCAATGCAAGGCACACAGCTCTGAGCTTCACCTGCAACTTCCCTCTCTGTTTCTGCACCTCCCCCTTGTATAAGGGACAAACAAGTCTCAAAGGCTGGAAGTGCTGTGGGACCATGTCCAGCACCTGCGAGTGGGAGAGAAGTGCCCCAGCCAGTTCCAAGAGAGGAGAAACCCTGCTGCAGCTCAGCAGGGACCAGTTTGTTGTGAATGGAGACCTCCCTGAGAAATAGTCCTTAGGAAACTGAGAGCTCTCTCCCTGAAGGACCCCTTCATGACTGAGTGCTCAGCTCTAAGTGAGAGCACAAGTTCCCTGTCTCTCACCTTATTATGACCTTTTCTGTCCTAATTTGGATAAGTTACATCCTACTTAGAAATTGAGGCGGCGGTTTTTTCCCTTCTGCACAATGAGGATGACATATGTCTTTAAAACACAGGCAAATAACCTGACTTTCCCCTGTCACTTGGTGTCCCCTCTCCAACATGGTCTGAACAGGGTGGAGGGAGCTTCATCCATCACATTTGGTCACTCAGTGACTTCCCAGCTGTCTGCCTGCTCTCAGCCCCATCCTTTCTGCTTCATTTTCCTTGTATTTATTACAAATATATTGATTCTTTCATTCTTTATTTTCTTCCCCCTCATTTTTTTTTGTCCTTTTTTCCTCCATCACAGATAATCTCCAAGTTCAGCACAGTCTCAGCACCCATTTCCTCCTTCACATTGTGGATCATCTCCAGCATGCAGGAACTATTTCCCCCCATTGCAGATCGGGTCTCTCCTGTATAAGCTCTACTTTCTTCCTCACCAAAAGGTTTTATGACCTCCAGCATCTGCCTTTTCACCATCTTGCTTCACAAATCCTCCTTGTTCATCCATCCAAGTCTCCTTTTCTGCTGCCAACCTCCAAGTCTCTTTCCACCCAGGACTTTACCTCATTTTGTACCTCACTGTGAAAGAGAAAACCAGTACAAATATGAAGCAATTTTCCTTCCCTTTCAGTTTGCCTTTGCTTCTTCTCCAGTAACTCCCTCTATCTCCTCTCTTGCCACAAAGA
Source organism: Scolopax mira (assembly GCA_004320125.1). Classification (NCBI taxonomy): domain Eukaryota; kingdom Metazoa; phylum Chordata; class Aves; order Charadriiformes; family Scolopacidae; genus Scolopax; species Scolopax mira. The sequence continues at coordinate 17,457 of BJBW01009388.1, forward strand.
GAAGTCACTGACTGCCTTGCATCCCCCACTTCCCCAGTGACCTTGCACCTCCCTTGCTCCCACCTGCATTCTGACACACACCCCCCCTTATGCCTTCCCATTTCTGCTCAGCTCCTGGTTCTTCCCCCTGCAAGACAAATACATTTTCCCTTGTCCTCACCCTAAAAAACACCATCCCTGACTCCACTTATCACTCCACACTAGTCACAATCTCTCTCTGGGGTTTTCCTGCTCCGGATCCACCCCAGACTGTTCCCCATCCTGCTTCCACCCTTGTGCTTAGTTGGACCCACTCTTGCCAAGGCCACTTCCAAGCCAAGCCCAGGGCCCATGTCCCTGCAAGCCCATCATCCCAGCTCCCCAGGAGTGAGAGAATAAATCCTCTAAGCACAAAAATTTGGCAAACCATGTTGACATTAAGGCAATGGTGGGATCTTATGACTATTGCACCCTAAAAATGCTCAACACACTCTGCCGGGAAAAGCCTGATGGATGCGTGCTCTCACCAGTGAGCTGCTTCTGTCTGTCACCAGCTGGTGAACAGCCTAATTAAATCTGATAATATCAAGACATAACATCATAGTCTTCATTCTAGAGAAACATAAACCAAGGTAGAAAAACAGGAGGTGGCTTCGTAAAAGTAATATGGAACCATTTTGAGAAGCAATCGTTTCTGGCACTGTCATCTGTTCTTTCCACTAAAACACTACCCAAAAATTCTTCTAGAAAGCCTACAAATTACATCTCCGTTGTTTGAAACAATTCATCAGGACAGTGTCCTTCCAAAGAATAGGCTTTTTTTTTCAACCAGAAGTTTGGCTTACATTACGCAGGACTTCAACCACATAATCAAAACAATCTGTTCTGGCCTTCAAAATTGGTTTTTATCTTTACATCTGCTGCCCTTGGTAACCAGAAAAAGTTGATGAGAAACATTACCTCAAGCCCAGTGTGCTGCTTCTGACTGTCACTACCTGCAAACAGACAGTCTTCATTCTTACACTTTTTTTCTGTCTTTTGGTAGTAGGTAGAAGTATTTTGTGTCATATCCCTGGGAGCCAACTTCTTTTATACAGAGATCAACCCTGATTGGAAATCAGATTATGGAAAGTTCTCATCCAGCCTCAAAAGAACCCTAAATATTCCTCAAAAGAAAATCTCAAAGGAAAGACCTGTTAGTCATGTGCTGAGCTTGGGAAATATAAAAAAATTTCCACTTTGAATTTATGACTGAGGAAAAGCTTTTCCTGGTGCACAGGTGAGTGCAGGTAACAGAGCAGTAGGTTTCAGAGAACAGGACTTTGTTTAGCACCATGATTAGTGGCACAGTCATGGCTTTTTTTTTTGTGCCACCTGCAGTTGAGGAGTCAGTCCTCAGAAGGTAGCTGAAAAATTAAGAATGGCAAATTCTTCTTAAGCTTCAAAGAAAACTATTTTACATCCTTTTCTATCTTCTCAGAAGCCTTTTTGTCATCATCCACCCACCTGTATGTGAGAAGACGAAACACTTCAGACCTCCAGTTTCAGATGTAGGTATGAAGGTTGCACTGGCAAAGCCCACAGCCACGGGGCATCAGTCCATGGCCCTGCACACCACTTTCTGTCTGTAAAATCAGTTCCTACAATGAGCAGGGCATGGGTGATGGTCTGGTCTATCTGCTCCAGCAGCTGGAGTCAGGAACAGACCTTTCCTTTTGCTATGCTACAAATGTGATCTCCACTGCAATGGAGCCTGCAACGCTATTTGGGACCTCTTGGTATCACTACAAGGCATGTAGTAAACAAACTGCTTCTTTTGGTTAATTCTTTTCAGGAATTTCTTTAAGCCCTAGTGAACAAATGGTGTTCTGCTGCCCTTGAGATCTAGTCGATCTGGGGTGAGCAGTGGGTCCAAAATTGGTGAAAGCAACCAGCAAGTTTACGGCTCTGCATTTAGCATCCCTGTTCATCCCTTTCAGCCTTGTTAAATGTTTTGGAATCTCAAACTCTCCCAGCAGCCTATTTCAAACAAATGCAAAGCCCTCCAGTGTCCTCAATGAACCCCAGCTGTAAACCAAACCCAGGCCTTTCTGATTCCTGATCCATGAGCAAACCATTGGCAATGAGCATTCAACAGCAGCAGCGAGCACAGAGCTCTCCCTCTGGGCGAGACCTTGGTGGCCACCAACTCTCTCCACTATTTTTTTTATATGTGTGCGTCTCTTCTAGTCGTGCCCAGCTGTTTTTCTCTCACTGCCTCTGAACCCAAACCCGTGTGTTTCATATGAAAAAAAAAATAAATCTCTGCATCCCCCACCCAGGAAGATCATTTTGCACCAGAAATAGAACACGCTATACTTGGGATGCAGCCCAGGCGGCTTAAAAATAGCTCAGTGAGCAGCTCGTGGTGCCACACACAGCTCTGCCAGCTGCCTGCACCCAGGGACAGGGTGCCAGTGGGCAGGCCCTGCCCGCACAGGGCCATAAATGACCATGGTGCTCTCCAGCAAACCAATTGGTGCCCGGCAGGGAGAGCAAGGGTGGGCAGCATCATCCTGTGCCCCAGCTCAGCGCTGTCTCCCTACCTCCTGCCCTCCCCATGCCGCCCCAGCAGCTCCCCTTGCGGGCCACATTCCTGCTCCTCATGGAAGGCATTAACACCAGATAAAAGTACGAGGAGCCCAAATGTAGCACCCTGACGTCAGCTGTCCCCGGAGTCTGGAAGGGAAGCTGTAAACAGAGGAAACAAAAGGCAGTTATAAACTACCATCTTCATGGACGCCCACGGACAAGCCTTTAAAGACCAAAGAGGGACAAGGGAAGGTGCTGAAATTTGGGGGTTGCTCAGTGCCGAGGTGTCTGCTGGCTCTGGGAGGGAGGAAGTTCTCCTAAGGGAGTGGGAACAGTGAAAGACAAAGACCAAAAGGACTTTTTTTATTATTATTTTTCCTCCTTGCAAATGGCTTTGTTCCTTTCTGTTCCTCCCAGTCAGTAGGAAAGGGTGGGAACTATTGTTTGATACCGGGCAATCTGCTGTTCAGCTGGCTCCTCTCACAGCCAGAAACCCTTCGGCTCAAAGTGTCCTGGTGACGCAACACCGGTTCCAGCCAAGCGACGGCAGCCAACAGCGTTTCAATGTTTGACCAGCTTCGACCCGTGCTAATCTCAGCAGATGCTGCAGTTTGCATTAGTGCATCCTGAAAAGCCCTGAATACTTGGATTCCTCATATTTAGCTGCCAGCAAGGCCTAAAGATGCTTCCAGAGGTCCTCTCCTCCTCTGAGGTGCCAGGTGTGATCCACCTAGACCAGGGAGTGGGAGAAGCGGCCATTACACGGACATGGTTATAGGATCCCACCAGGCTGCAGAAGAGCCAGGCTGGCACCCAAAACATCAACCAGGAGCTTTGATCTCCCAGCACCAAAGCCCAGCGAGGCAGGGGAAATGCCACATGTGCCCAGACACAGGCCAAGTTCATAACTGATGCTATCACAGCCAACACACGTGTAGGACTGCTGACTTTTTTAACAACAAAGGCCAAGAAAACATCCTGGAATGTAACAGCCCTTATCCAATTAAAGAAGAAAGACCCATCAGACATGGTTACAAGTTTACGCCTCTTGTTTCTATCAAGGGCATCCCCATCACCTGGTTAATGAGAATAAGCACTGGGCACTTAAAACTACGGAAAAGCAGAAAGCTTGCACCTTTCTGTTGTATATTTTGGATGTAAGAAGGATTGTACATGCATACAGGATTGAAAAATATCACATAGATGTAATTTTTAAAATAAGTCATTGTGCAAAAGCCCCTGAAAAAAAAAATATCTGCAATCATCAAGATTTCATTGCAGAATATAATAAAGGGAAGAGGTTACTGGTTGATCTGCAAGTATCATAGAATATCAGGAAAGACTATTAGAGTTAATGAACATCTGCAGTTTATATCCTCCATAAATTAGAAAAACCTGCCATCAAAACCACATAGTGCTATGACCCAGCTGCCAATTAACAAAACCTTAACAGGATTTGAAAAAAGAAGATGATGTTAATGTGGAAACAGACTCACCATAGATGATATTTCAATGGTAATTTAGGGAAGACACTGAAAAGAAACCACCCCTTTCCAGTATGTAAAAGTCCTGGAAAAGCCATTTTTACCCATGTTTATCACAATTGCCAGGACCAAAAAAAAAAAAAAAAAACCAAAACCTTTTTGAATTAAATTAAATTATATCAGAAATTAGATGTCTAAAAATCACACTGTGCCTTATTATTTTAGTACAGGTGGGACCTACATTTGGCACTGATACAAAGGCCATAATTTAAAAAAAAATATTGTGTAGTGAGAACCTGCTAATTTGTAGCCAACAGGTTACTGAGTTAGAAGGCAATTACGTCATATTAGAGTCCTGCGGGAGTTTATTTTTAAACATGGCCTACAGTTTGGGAACCAAAAGGTATTGAAATGAGAGGGACTGGTGTCATACATAACCTTTTTATGAGAAACCAAGCATTTTTCTGGGGCACTTGTGATAGCCCCTACACAGCCCATACAATACGGATTTTGGAATGAATGGGCTGATGAAATTACTGTTCCCACAGTCCTGACTCACTCAGCCTGAATACCAACAGGACCTAGATAAGATGTAACGGGGCTACTAACATCATTAGCCGTGCTTCATCCCCGTTGCCATACACTGAGTACATTCACGAGCATCTTCTCTTCTTGTTGTGCCTGCTAAATGCCTCTGACCCTCCAGACTCAGAACCACATTGCTGCTGAGCGCCCAGCTGGAGGACACATCCACCCACCACCACCCCAGCGTCTGGAAGGTGACCCATGGGCTGTGCTGGGTGTCTCATCTCACCCGCCCCCCTGCCTGTCAGCAGCCCCAAGGAGGGGAAGCCCGGACCAAGTCATTTCTGTGTCTAGCAGGAAACGCACGCAAACGCAAGAGCTTGACAGCACTGCTCAGGAAACCCCCGGCCCAGCAGCCTCTCAGGGACCTCAGCCAGCCCTCAGCCCCTCAAGCTGTGCTGTGGGTGCTGGCAAGGCTCAGCACCATGAGCACACACAGCCTGGCACTGCAGGAGGGGTACACAGCCACACGCAGTAACTGGAAAACCCTGGAACTGGAAACTCCCAGGGGAAGAAAGAAAAAAAAAAAAACAAAAACAAAACCCACACCTGGAGAACAGACTGTCCCTACACCATGTAAGGACAAAGAACAAATCTGCTTTTTCCCCTGGTTTTGGCCACTTGTCTCATGATGATGGAACCAACTTGCTCTGTGCCAGACTAACAGCGTCGGGTCCACGTAGGACCTTGGCACTGCTCTCCAGACAGGCACAGGTTTGTACAGCTGCCCTTCCAAAGCGGGAAATAGCTCTCAAAACCAGGTATCCTTTACCCACCACAGCAGCAGAGCAACTCAGCTGCTTCCTCTCAGATACCAGGGTTCATCCCTTGGAGGCTGCCGTCAGCCGGAGCAGAAGCAGGACACAAAGACCTGAGCCAGACCCTAAGCCCATCACGACCAGCTGGCCAGGATGAAATCTTCACAGCAATGCCAATTAAATCAACAAAGCAGCAGACCCTGCCTCTCCCCAAACTCTCCAGTCTCTCCCTTCAGCGCTGCTTTCCCTCCTTGAATATCTTAGTCCCATTTAATCTTTCATGCCCCTGATGGGTGCTAATGGGACCCACCTGGCCATGCCTCTCGGCAGGGTGACCAGCCGTGGCCTCTGGCTCTGCACTGTGGTAAATAGCATGTAGTGGGAAGGCCACATGCAGCCCAAACCTCAGGGCTAATTTGTTCTTTCAGCATGAGTAGGTTTGAGCCTGTGTTTGAGCTGTTTTCTCAGCCTCCTTACAGCCCTGTATTGCAGCAGGTTCGGGGATGCATGTAGGGCTCTGTCATGGACATGGTCGCTGGACAAAGGAAAGGATAAGAAACAGGTCTAGATGAGGTTTGAGGCATAGTGTGACTTCTAACCACACTAGACCGTCACACACCACGACCTTTTCTCCTTCCCCAACGTGCTGCAGCTCAGCTGGGGAGTGGGATCTCCAGCACTGCCCTTAAACACTGTTTCCAAATGACACTCAGTGCCCTTTTTGCTGCCCTGGAGCCAGACAGAGGAAAAAAAAACCCAAGTGGTAACCAGGCAAACTAGATTTGCCTGTGTATGATCTGGATGTAATGTTCTTTTTTTCAACGTAATGGCACAACACATCCTTGTGGCCCTGCTAGTCTGATACCGGGGGTGACTAATGCAGGATAGTCCCTAAGCTTGAGTACACCCAGCGCCTTTCCAAGCGCTGATTACAAAAGAAAGGCAAAAGCTTTCAGACAAGGGGATTACCCCAGACTTGTCTAATCTGGAGCTCTGTGTCTGTTTGTCATGTGATAACTGGGTATACTGTATATCCCCTGGGTATTGCGTCTTGCTGGGGATATTACGGACAGCTCATGTGCTGTGTCCCCACGTGAGTTGGCTGCGTACACCCCTCGGCTGTGGGAACCACTCCATGGGTGCTGTATGGAACCCTATGTGCTGCTCCGGGCTACACACTGCCATGCCTTGCTCTTTCTTTATACACTTCAGAACCTTTGCGTGACATCAGTGGTCCAGGCTTTGGCATTTTGGGAGCCCAAACGGCTTGACCGCATCTCCCCATCCCTGCTCTGCCCAGTACACGATGGCCATTGTTTGCCTTCAGGGCGGGTGAGCAGCCTCTGGCTTGGGAGGAACAAAGCCCAGAGCCAGTTCCTGCAAACACAAAACATGCCTTTTTATCACTTTGTGACAAATTGGTTTGTCAGCAGCAGGAAGTGATGTTACTGCTGTCCTCACCGAGGGGAAACTCCTCGTGGTTTCCATGGGGATGTATGCAACTGTAGAACTACAGGTTTATATAAGCTGAATGCCCAAAGCCCACCTGCTGTGTGCTGGGTTTCCAGGGGTCTGGGGTGGGATATTAGGGGCAGGGTCTCGGCTGAGCCCCACTAGTGCAGAGAGACAGCTGGCTTGTGTGGGAGCCGGGGGAAACAGGAATTCAATGCCATGAACCGTGTGCCTTGATATCCCAAACAAACAAAACATTGATGCAGGGAGAACAAATGAGGGATAAGAAGGGAAAATGCTACCCTAGCACATCCACAGAGGGCAAAGTTCAGCTCAGCCCTGTTGCCAAGGCATCCTTCAGCTCTGCCATGCACAGGCTCTGCCACTGCCCATCCTAGCCCCTTGCCCGGCTCACACCTCCTCCTCTGTCCCCCACCTCACCAGCCACCCTGCTCCCTCTCTCCCTGCTCCCAGCAAACCCCCCAGCCGAGCCCATCCGTCTCCCCAAACCATGGCACTGAGGTGGTGTTTGCAGGTCTCACTTTGGTCTCTCTGATTGTTTCCCTGCTATTCTTTCCCCCTTATCTCCTTGTTGGGACCAGGAGCAGTGTGGGATCTGGCTGTGATCCCATCCACAGAGAGTTTCCGGGAATCGCAGCATCGTAGAAAGCCAACAGCATCCCGGCTCGTGAGGAGAATCTGTGGGCTCTGGGCACCATCAGACTCTGATTATGGGCGACAGCAAAAGGATCGTGATAAAGACTTGGAAGAGGACATGGCACGTCCCCAGAGCTGGAAGTGCCTGTCGGTGGCTGGCGGGGACCGAAGCCCCGCTGTCGCTGGCTGGCTTGTCCGCATCGGGCTTTGTGCTGAAGCAGCTCTCTTTTGCGCTCCTCGGTCAGGTGCCTGCTTAGGTTATAAAAGCTGATCGGCTGCCAGGTAATGAGTTTTATTGTTCCAAGAAACACATAAACAAGCTCTCGGGCTGACGGGGAGCGGATTTCTGTTTGAATTGCGATTAACAGGCAGGATTTTTTTTTTATCAGTTGCTTGGCCAGGGCTGCCAAGGTTGTATTTTTCCACTGAACAAGCTCTCTTTTGCTTTGAAGGTGAAAGTTTGTTCCACTGCTTACTGTAGGTGTAAAAAGGCTCACGTATTCAGAAACAGCCTTGCACGCTCTACAGGGAGAGCAGGGGTAGGCGCAGGCCCACAGAGCAGCACAACCTGCCAAGGGACTTTCCATGGACAAGGGGGTTCTGCAGGATTTGCAGGACAGGACAGACTTTGGGGAGGAATATTCCCTTTGAGGTTCATGCATGCTTTAGGAAAATAAGCATTTCTAACTGCGTTTCTTAAGTGCCATGGGATCTCTCCTTTTAGCTGCTCCATTTCTTTTCTCCCTTGGTGGCAGGTTGGAGCTTGGCGATAGTTAACACGTAGCGTTGACGACAGAGCTGCGTCGGAGGGGTAGCTCACGTGGAAGAGTTTCAGACGCAGCGGTGCATCATCCCATCCTTCAAGGGCACCTTCTCCCAGGAGAAGAGTCCTGGATTTTAGCACTGTTAATACTCCAGCGAACTTGCAGGATTTCAGCAGGAGTTTGTGGTGCTTTGCTTGTCTCCAGTTTGCTTGTGACAAAAGTGCAGCTGCTTTATGCTTAAAAAAAAAGCCCCTCGTTAATAAGCTTAGGATCAGAACTGTTAAAATGCCTTGATTTTACACGAAGAGTCATAACCTGCTGGGTTATAAGCAGAACCGTTTTTGATGGGACAAAAGTAGGATCTGGCTTGAGTATCAGAGATGCAAGGACCAGTGGCTCCCTTCTGGAGTAGATCCTTCCCAGCTCCCCCTTACCAATATTACTGCCCTGCCTAGGGCATCAAGCTTCCAGCTGTGTTTCTTCCACACATCTTCTCCCAGCAAGGGCAATCAGAACAATACTGCTCCCCCCACCCCATGGAGATGTTTGGTTCTGTCACCAAGCCTGTACCAGTTGCTACCCATCACCCTCACCCTGCAGCTCCTGCCTGTGAGCTGCTGGGAGCCCTGGTCTATTAGAACTCCCCCACCTGGCTTTTGATAAGCTACATGAAACTCTTTCCATCGCCTCAACTGAAGTGCCAAACAAAAGTCACTCCAATGAGAAGCTGCAGCAGGAGATAATTTATTTGAGTCTAGGTAAGAAAATAAGTGACTTGTTGGTTACTTGATCTCTTGTTATGCACCGATTTGTTTACAGAGATGGCCCAGCAAGCTAAATACTCCACTACAGGGAATCAAGGAGGCAGGACAGAAGAAAAACCAACCTTGGCACAAACCTCACAAGCATCGGAGATCTGTTACCAACAGGTTAATTTTTAGACTTAACCTTTGAAACATTAAAAGTAAACAAGCAATAAGGAAGCTTCTTCCTCCTTCCTGGGAGAAGCACTATTTTAAATTCACTGTAGCCCTGTGCCCAAGTCTCAGCTGTTTCAGGCTGTTAGAATTCTGTAGCCATCACTGCAGCCAAATCCACCTTACAGCTGAGAAGCCAGCCCTGGCTCTTTGCCACTGCATATAATTATACAGTGACAAAGAAGAGCTCAGGTTAAAAAGCAGCAATAGTTTCTGGTCAATCATGTTGTTTAAACTCCTTTTTTTCCCTCCCATCTAGTTCAGTCAAGACCTGAAGTCTTGAGTTGAAAATTACTATTTCTTGCAACTCTTCCCCTAGGAGCTTCCACATGAGTTCTGGGACTGCCAGAGGCAAGTTTAAAGAATGCATGATCCAGCTCAATAGAAATATCATAATTTATTCTGTTCGTATAAAAAAAAAGTTATAATCATGTAACAAAACTATGTCTTCATAAGAAGAAATATATTATTTCACATCATAAATAAATCAGCAAACATACAACCCTTGGCAACTCAAAAAAGCACTCGCCTGGTGCCTTCACGTCAGTGCTTGGGAACAAGAAAAGCTGACATATACACACAGGATTACAGTACCAAAAAAAATACTGAGGTATTTGGTTTCTCTAGAAGTTAAATTTTACGTTTGTGAAGGCAAAAAAACCAATGCACTAATGTAAAAATAAATAGGACTGTCATATAAAAGGGGACAGCATCAGTGTTGCTCAGAGTGTCCAGGAATGAAAATACTGGTGAACATGCTACTACAAACATGGAGCAGGCTTAGGACAGACAGAAGACAAGGAGGAACAGCTCAGGAGGAGACAGTGTCCTTTGATCTCTGTGGAGGCATCCAGATGTTGGCTTTAGAAGTCAGCAGAAAAGTCAGTAACACTTCATTGTCTGGATCAGTTGAGCCCCTCTCCATTTATGACACTGTTCTGGGATGCATGAATGGTTCCCCACAAAACACAAGTGACTGATGACACTGTCCCCATAGTTATTGCACTTCTGAGACAGTAAGTCTGAGTTCTGACCATATTTTCACCCGCTTTTTAGCAGCTCGGGGAAGTGGTGATGGGGCTCTGAAGGTAGCTTAAAGCACTGGATGAAGTGTGAACAGGGATGGAGACTGGAAAGTTAAAGACTGTGGTGGTTGATGCTCCTCTGTCCAATACTGACATTGCAGGGCTACCAGCTTCTGCTGAGCAGTTAGGGGCAAGGACCTGCGACTCAAACTGAAGCAGCTGCCCCATGAAGCTGAAGTTTGGGGAGATGATGCTTCTTCTCTGCTTCACGAACTCAAAGGCTTCATCCAATTTGACTCTGTTGGTCCTCATGAGATAAGCAAGGCAGATGGTTGCCGACCGGGAAATGCCAGCCTGGCAGTGCACAAATACCCTTCCTCCATCATTTTTAACAGAGTCTGAAAGAATTAAAATACACAATTAACAAACGAGTCCCGCTGCTTCCGGAGGTGGGAAAGCAAAGGCTGCTGTTTTACATTTCTTTAATCCGTCCCTTCCTTAGTCTAAGAGGTGAACCCCGGTGCTTTTGAGACAAAGGGAGCCTTTGTCCTGAGGGACCCAGCAACTATTTCCATTCTGGGCTCCACTTCCAATTATACTAATAGCTCCTCCAGGTCACTTTAGCAGTCTTGCGAGATTACTTTAATACTTATCCGCTTAAATTCACTACCTCTTTTATGCTAGACCAATGCCTCTTGATTCAAGATTTCAAACACCATCGTAAATCTAAGATTATTCCTCTGAGTAGATTGAAACCAATGGAAGTGTTCCCTGACTGTATCTCCCTGACAGAATGAAACTCCCTAACCTCAAATGTAGGTTTTACTGGGGAAAACAATGCCTGAAAAATCACTTCCCAGGGTATACTGCACTAGAAAAAGAACAGACTGTAAAAAGAGCTTATTTACCTATGAAATCAATCGCCTCATTAAACCAGGAACTGATGTCTGCCTTGTGGTTGTCCTCCACAGGGATACTTTTATACTGGTAGTGCCCTTCAAAGTGATTGGGGCAGTTGGCTGAGACATTGATTAACGCGGTGATTCCCAAAGCATCCAGCATATCTTTTCGGGAGGCATGGTAAGCGCTGCCCAAGTAGAGGAAGGGCAGGATTTCCACTGGCCCACCCTAAAGCAGAAGAGACAAGACAACCGGTTAACTTTGCCCGGCAGTTTTTGAGCAGCTTTCCCTTCACGCAGGTGTGTCCCCCCCCCCCCCCAAACACACCCGGGTCCCGCACACTCCCCGGGTCCCGTCCCCGCTCACCTGGTCGTAGAGGGGGGTGCCGCAGGAGCTGCACCCCGAGTCGGCGCTGCCGGGCGCGCTGCTGGCGCTCAGGGGGAGGCTGAGGCCGGTGGGGGCGGCGGGTTTGGTGCAGAGCTCGGAGCAGGCAGACGAAAAAGCTTCGTAACCTCCTGCAGAGGGGAGAGAGAGGCGGCGGGTGAGCGCTGGGCGGCCGAGGGGCGAGTAGAGCCGGGCTGGGGCTACTGCTGCGCCGGCCGCGCGTCCCCCCCTCACCCCTCTTCCCCTCCGGAGGGGGCGGCGGAGGTGCCGGGGCCACTCACCCTTGAGGAAGCAGATGCGGGCGGCGCGGGCTTCCCTGCAGAGGGTGCCGAGGGCCAGCAGCAGCGTGCTGTCGCGCTTGGGCAGCTCCAGGTCGGCGCTGCGCTCGTCCAGCAGCACCACGGTGTGGATGAGCCCCTGGCGCAGGCGGGCGCGCAGCTCCTCGTTGGGGACGACGTGCTCCAGGGCCAGGGCGCCCTTGGCGCGGCGGCGGACGATGGTGCTGAGGCGGACGTTGCAGGAGCCGCGGATGTGCGCGGCGTTGAAGGAGAAGAAGGAGCGGCAGTCGAGGACGAGGCACTGGGCGGCGCGCTCCTGCAGCAGCCCCCGCAGCGCCTCGCACTCCAGCGCGCACACCCGCAGGTTCACCATGGCGGCTCTGGCCGAGGGAAGAAGAGGAGAAAGGAGGAAGAGGAGAAGGGCGAAGGCGCGCTGGACTAGTGCCGGAGGTGCGGGTATCCCGCGGTAGCGCAGCGCCGCACGGCCCGGTCCGGCCCCGCATGCCCGCGCCCGCCTTTATATAGGGCCGGGACGGCGGGACGGCGTTTTCTCAATGGGGCCGCGTCACGTGGGGGGCCCCTGCGAAGACGTCACCCTGGCGGCGCGCCAGCGCGGGGCGCGCCCAGCCTCGCCGGCATGACGTCATGTGCCGCGGGGCCGCCGGAGCGCGCCCGCGCGCGCCCGTGCCGGGGTAGGGACACAGACGGCGATGTATAG
>BJBW01009389.1:0-126008 GCA_004320125.1 Scolopax mira
TTATTATTTTATTACTTATTTATATTTTCATTAAAGTAGTTTAGTTTTTTCTAAACTCAGGGTTTTTTTTCTTTTCTTTTCCCCCTTCCTCTCTTCTCTTTTCCTTAAGGGGGAGGGAGGGAGGGGCCATCTGTCGTTCTGGTTGGTTGATTCGGTCAAAACCACGACACTGTTACCAGAATACCTTAATTTGACATTCAATATAAGCACCACAAACAATATTTTTACAGTTTAAGCATTATTCTTTCACAACTCACTGGCTTCATAATAGTTACAGGGTATGTCTAATATTTAAGAGTTAGCAGGGGCTCAGTCAAGTTAAACATAATTTTCTTTAAATATAGTATAAATGTGTTTAAATGCCATTTATGGCACCAATTACAAATTTTCTGAAGGAACATGTCTACATGCTGAAAGAACCTACTGACCAGTCTGCTGCCATATTTGTTCATATTTCCATCCTTTATCATGATTTCTCCACTCTCCAAAAATATTAGAAGATTATTGTTTTAACTGGGTACTAAACAGCCATGACAGTGCCCTGTTGGCTGAGAAAATCATGTTCTTTTGCCAGCTCCCAGAACATTATGCTTATTAGTCATGGCTGTGTAAATTCTTTCACGTATAATATCAGAACATCTTCAGAAGAAATTCCCAGATTTCTCATTGCAAGCACGTACTACAAGCTGTACCTTAGTGTACTACCACTTAATACACAGATAAAAAAATCATTGTCTCGTAATGGTAGATAAAAAGCTTCAGATTCTTGCAGAAGCAATACTCCTAATGTCATACCATAAACTCACTGGGATTCAGTTCTGCCTACATTTCCGCTTACCAAGATCCAAAATCTTGGAGAAATAAGGTGTTGAATACACAGAAAACAGACTCTCATAATATTTAATCTTCATATTTTTGCATTTATGTGAACCTAAAGAATCTTATCCTTCACTGATTAAATAGCAGGTACCTCTTAAAAACTGTACTGGAACCTGGGGTGCAATAACTGCCTGTAGAGAAATGCACACCAAGTTAGTGGACACCATCCTTTCAGGTATAACTCCTATTGTATTCACCATTTCCCTATCATACCTTCATCACAGGAATTTTTCACCTGTTGTTACCAAAAGGGGATCCAAAATATTAGTATGAATATCAAGGAATTAGATTCCATTCTCATCTAAAGTAATTACTATGTCACTGTTTTTCGAAGTTGTTTTTCAGCTAGGCAGGAGGAGGATCAGTTTTGCCACCTCAAGGAAAAGCAAAAGCAAAGCACCACTAGAGAGCATATTATCCTATGCTCATCTCATATTCTGTATTTTACCTTGCATTTGCTCCTCCTTAGTCTGTTTTCAAAATTCTGATTCCAAAACTGGCACTCACACGTTTGTCAAAGTAAGTCATGCATACTATCTTATTCTCCCCTGTTCATCTGTCCTTCCCAACTCTGCTGTTGGCAGAAGTAGATGAAAAGAGCAAAGAGAAGAACGAACCAAGTCTATTAGCAAATATTAGTTCGATAGTGATATGGCTCCATAGTTTGACTGTTCCTTCTGCCTTTGCTGGTGATAACTATTCATTCTCTTGGTGAACTCCATTTTGCCTTTCCCTTCTGCACAAAAAGAGGAAACTGAGTGAGTTGCTCTCAGGAAATACTCAATCTGAGAACAGAAGCTTCTGCTGGTGACAGGTGAGGCCTGAAACCCACAATTACCAGCTGGAGCTGCAACTGCAATCTCACAAGAAAATCAGCCAGAAATTCCTGAGCTAACAACAGCTGTTCAAGAGATTGTGAGCAGCTGCCAAAAAGTGACATAAAGTCGTGGGAGTCCCAAATATTTTGAGAGATTTGGCGAGTAAGACAATAATCATTACATGTTAAGCCACAGCTCTTGATCCAAAAAGAAGATGTGCCATATTGCCTAAAATGAATAAGCCTGGTGATCTTAATTCATTTTGCATGGGTCAAATGATCACATCATTTAAGGAAGTGGTAAAAAGACATTTTATTTATTTCTTTCAAATTCACCCCCCCCCCCCTTTCTGTTTGTCTTTCTTGTACACACATACATTTTTTGACTCTACCTGTTGGTTTGGTAGAGAAGATATTACATTCTTATTTTTTTTATTTAGTACAAATAGGTTCGAAAGATTAGGATCCATAGGCCCCAGGCGTATCACTAACAATAATAACAATCTTAAAATCCATTAAATACATTTTGTAATCTCACCAACAGTTGGTGGAATAACATGCAGCACGGACACTAACATTTACTCTCTTTTCTACCAGAGACTGTTTTTCCAAATGCCACCAGGAAAAATCAGCTTGCAGTATTACTGCTGTGCTTCTATTATCTTCCAAAAGATTAGATTTCCTATGTTTGTCCTTCAAAGACCTCTCTTACACACATGTAATCAAAATTTGAACTATGAAGAACTATCTGAGCTACAATATTCAACCAAAACTCTAGTTTTGTTATGGGGGAGGATAAACCACTGGGGATACTGCACTTAAGTGTCTAAATGGGAAAAAAAAGTACTAATGATATGAAACACTAAATCAGAGCACTGATAGGTAAGGCAAATTACTAAAAATCAAATTAATATATTGGGTTCTCCTCTCCTCAAACCATTCTGCCTGTGCCTCTTTCCTCTAGCTGTAAAATTTAGTTTATAGGTTTGGGGTTGTTTGGGTTTTTTTTTCTTCAATTTGTTATTCATATTACCCTATGCTCATCTCATATTCTGTATTTTACCTTGCATTTGATCAAAAGCCAATCAATTAGAACTTTGATCTTGCAGATTTACAGTGTCTATAGTAACATAAATACAGCATAGCAGGAAAACTATCCCTCTTCTCCCCGGATGCCCTAGAAAATTTTGGGGTTACATGAAAACCCCTCTGTGTTTTGGTGTACAAACCCACAATTTCCTGAGTTCACAATCTGAGCTTTTCCAATACAAATGCTCTCTTTGTGTTGAAGCAAATCATAGCTGACTACAGTTTATTTGTACAAATAATGTCACGGCACTACATCTTGGTGAATGTCTGAATTATTATATATTAGCAGGTATTCTGCTTGCATGAAAGCACATTATTATGACATAAAATAGTACACCTGTATAATGATATGGTAAAAAATGACTAGAGGGATTTGTGAGGTAAAAAAACCCAACATTATTCTTTGACTGGTTAATAGCCCGCACAAAGAAAATGCCCAGGAAACATAAGATTTTTGCTTAGAACTCAAAGGTATGCTTAAAGGAAGAACTAGGAGGGCACACTAGAGAAGAAAGACCATAAAATTGAATACAATGTTTTTATTAACTATTTCAAGGGAAGAAATTAACTATTTTAATATATCCTTGACTTGTGAATACTCCCAAAATTCATTTTAACTGCTTTCAGCAACCGAGGCTCCACAGATTCTCTAGCAAATTTCAGGCAGAGCACTCTGGTGCCTCTTCACATGCTCAGCTTTAAACTGATCACCAGATTTTGAAACAGAAGGCTTGGGGTTTTTTTCCCCCCTGTCTCAGCTAAGATGACGGGGAACTGTTGCCAAGCACTCCAGTTATTTCCTGGGATTGGCTGGGAATTCAATCTAATTTTTATTTATTTTAATTATCCTTGATAAGTGTCTAAACATTCAGGAATGCACGTCTGCACCACCACCATACCTCACAAAAGCAAATGAACGATTTACCTGAATACTGTTCTGTGAAATGCCAGGGCCCTGAGGGCACCAGTAGGCCTTCATGGCCTGGGCCAGCCTTGTGGGACAGGAGCCCCATCCCATGCTGACTATGGGGAAATGGTGGGGGTGGCTGCACCCTGGAGATAACCAGTTGCCTAGGATGGACACGACATAGGTCTGGCCAGGCCTTCACCCACAGCAGGGCTCTCCTGCAGCACCATGGGCCTGGGCCAGCACAGAGGGGTGCTGTCAGAAATGGGTCCTGCCAAGGGTCCTGATCCCCAAGGGAAGGACAAGGCAGGGAGGAGATGTGGGTGCACACAGGAGATCCCAGCTAAAGCTGGGGAAGAAGCCCCCATACAGGCTGGCCAGGGATAAGCATCAGCCACCTCCTTGGGGAGAGGCCCTGGGCAGCCCATCAGGGCTGTTAATGCCAGAATAAAATTTCTTCTAGGCCAAAACCTAGCAAGTGAATATTTAACACCATGGAAAATTTTAATGGCTGAGATGTAAAGGAATTTTTTTGATGGAACTGTTATCCCAGGCTTATATATGGGAGGTTGGCCAGGAGCTGCAAGATTACAAATTGATGCTTTTACTTTTAAATAAAAGCTGCAAAGTATTATTTGTCAAATTGCTTTCTTAATCTCTCTTTCCCAGTAAGTGCTCTCAAAATTGACTTCCACACTAAAAATTAATTTACAGGGCTTTAAGCAGTGAAAAAAAAGGACAACAAAAATACAATCTTATGGCTGTTATGCTAAGGACATAAATGAGATGGAACAAACTCAAAATGAGCATTTATCTGCATTATTCTATTTTGTAATCACTACCTTGTGTTATTTTTCATTAAAGGAAAAAAAGTAATTACAAAAATGTGTATCATTCTTACAATATATCCTATGTGTTCTGAAGGTACCGGCAAACATAGAGCTGTACTTTGCACATAAAAATGAACAGAAAAGAGGGATTGCATTTGCCTGATCCATCTCGTAATATAAAGCTACTCTTCTCCATTTCAGAGAAAGTCCACAAATGCAGTAACATAATTCCCCTGTGGTTTAGGTATGAGTGCACTTTTGCATAACATATTTGTACAAATATTAGCAAAAGTTATTCTAATTTTAAAAGACAACTATAATATGAAAGAAAGTCAAGGCAAGGTACTTTGATAACAGAGAAAAGCAACATGAATTGTAGGAATAAAATATCCTGCAATGAGTTTACAAAAGTTCTGGAATGACTACTAGCTCATGGTTTTCTTGGGAAAGCACTGCTTGTTATACAGAAAAGAATAACAATGCTGGCTCTACACATCTAAACACTAGAGTTAAGAAAATTAAATTAATTAATAAATTAAGAAAATCAAAATGTAGCACCAATATTAACATAGGTCCAGAAGGACATACAGATTTTCAGCATTTTTTTAACATCTTAATTGGAAAACATCAATAGAATCTTATCTAGTTTTGACTTCTAAATGGCAAGCATTGGAATGAAACCTACAGAAACCAACTCTGCCTGTGTGTTTCCTGAAGCACTTACAGCTTTTGCCCTCCAAGGAGTTTGACCTCTAGCTATCAAATTTAAGTAGCACACTCCTGTTTTTAGGGTCAAACACATCATTATCAACATGTGTTAATAGAAATAAATTATAAATTTTAACCAATAGTTGGGGCATCTTTCTTTTTCTATCAACTTTTTCCCTTTTTAACGTTTTACATATTAAGATTGTCTGAAAGCTTAGAAAGTGATATAGCATCACACTGACAGCTTACTGAAGTTGTGCAAGAACAGAGTTCTCTTAATAAAATTGTTTTTAGTGCCAGCCAGTGTGCTAATGGAAGCCTGAAATGTTCCCTGAGAATGAAAGGAGGCGCACCACATTATTACAGTTGACAGCTTTGCCACAAGTCTACAGCTTTGAAGTTCTCTCTGTAAAACATCTGCCCTTAATTCAGCAGTCAAAAATCCTCCAGCTCTCTACCCACAAACTCCTCAGTCAGCCTTGTTAAGTTTCCTATATTTTGACACCCTACAGAGTCTAATAGAGATTTCCAGGCCTGCCACGTAACAGAATCTGAGATGCTGGCAACCACAACTGCCTTCACATACCACGTCTTTCTGATCTCTGCTGTTCACAATACTTTAAGTGTCAACAGATGTCATCATGAGTAAGATATCAAAAAGAGCCAACGCACGTGTGCTACAGTTGACAGGTTTCCTTCTAAAGATATATGGCATTTATATTATGCAGGCAGGTCCATTATAGGCATTCTAACACTGTAAGTGCACTGTAGTTGCTTGAGAAGTTTGCTTCAGTGTTCACTTTTAAAGTGAACTGATTCAACTTCCTTTTGGAAGATTTGATTGGCGGAAAAAAAAAAAAAAAGCACCCCTAAAACAGACCACTGTCAGTTCCTTCTTGCCTGTCTATGAATATATCACAGTTCTTTGGCAGCTGGAGACAGTGACCTCTTATATGCTTGGCTAGACTCTTCGGTGGTTTAACCGTACTGTTAAATCACTAAAATTCATGGCAAACTGTGAAATCCACCATGTGCTATACTATACCATTGCACTCATATCAGAAAATGTTCCAGTATGATTTCCACATCACAGACACTGAACTTCAAGAGATAGTGGGTATTGGCAGATTAGAAACATCTGTGTGCTCTACACATGTCTCTGTCAAATGCACAGAAATTGTACTGTTTCATTTAAACAAATATGTTCATCTAATCCTGTTATGAATGGAACCAATAATTTCCAGTCTATTTAATAATTTTCTAAATATATTAAATTTAATCCTAAATTTGCATATATGCCAGATGACAAGTGATCAACAAAATATTAACATAAGTGATCACAATTTGAGGCACTCAAGTCAGGAAGCTAATGCACTGAACCCATCAGAAATTATAACATGCCTTAGCAGTATTGTTTCAAAAGTTACATAACTATTTGGTCAGTTGCATTCAAATCACTTCCTATAATCAGCTCGCTCTTTTCAGAAAGTAGCAGTTCTCTGAAAACATTCTATTCACATAAAAGGAAGGTATTCCCACCAGGGCAGAATTATTCACTGTTTCCCTAGTTGTGATTGATTCCATTCTCCAATACAATGAAAAGATTAAAATTTTAGAGGTTACATCAGCCAAAGGAACAGTTCACAAATAAAATCTAGTCTATAGTGTAATACCCAACCAATTACTTGCCAGTTCTCTGATGTAATTTGTCAAAGGTTGTCTAACAAAATGTTTTGAGAAAATGAAGAATGGTGCTTAGTTTAAAATGGTAACCTTTTGACAAGTGCTTGCATAAGTAAAGGGTTTTCAGTCTTGACATGGCTGATCGATATTGTTATGAATTATTTAACAATAGATGTTGATTTTATTTTAGATGATACGCACTTTACATACAAAGAATGGCACTGCACTACACTAAAGAGGACTTAAGGAAATGAAAATGATCCGTTAACGTGCAGTTCAAGGAATTCATGTTTCCATGAGCATTGCTTCAAGTGAAGCAATAAAGAAAACTTTAATACTTATATGTACATACTGGATGAGATTGTAGAACTCTGCAGTTCAATTAAGCTACACAGTACTTCAAGGGATAAAACATATTCTTTGCTGAAAATAATTATTACCAAAAAAAAGTGTCCTAATACTAATACACATATGGAGGGCCACTTTGAAGGAAAATAATCAAAGAACATGCACTTGACTGAACATATAGGAAATCAGCATTTGGCCAAATACTGTTAACATTAGGAGGCCGCTTGGTGATCTCTTTGAAGTTTATCACGAAATTTTTATTTTCCTTTTTCTAAGGAAAATAAACCCAGCAAGTTCAGCAGTCCCTTCAGCAACACTGTAAATAAAATAAATGAGACTGGCTAGGTCATTATGGTCCTTCAATCTTTTACTAGAGAGAGTTCGTTAAGGTATGCATATGAATAGATGGATCTGTCTATATGCACTGGAACGCATAATGCACTTGTTTTGTTCATTTTGGCACTTTTCATAAGTGGATAGATAGATACATAGATAGAATTCAACCTCTCTTTCAAGGATTAAATAGAGAAAATTGAAACATTTAGACTAAGTCCTACAAAAGAGGGAGTTACTTGCCAAACGTGTGTACAAATTCTTATTTCACGCATCTGTAAAATTAGTCATTCAAGTACTTTTGAAAAAAGGGACATTCAGCTCAGTCAGATCACTACCATTTTAGAAAGAACAAGAAAGCAGCATTATAAGCAGAAGAACACTCGAAAATACACAGCCCGTGAATAAGAAATGGCAGAGCACAAGATCAGAGAAGTGGTTTGGGAAAGGCAGTGTGGGAATGGGAACTTTGTATTGAAAAACACTGGGAGGTGCTCGATATTCCGGGCCCTTTGACACCCAACCTCCTTCTCTCGTAATGTACTCTGATTTGGGCTCAAGGGACAGATTTCTCCACTCTCTTTTATTTTTTTCTTTCCTTTTTGTTATTAGAAAAGATGTAGTCCAACATAATAGATTTAACTGAAAGATGAAAAATCCAGGAAGAAAAGTTAATAATTCGAAATGGCAAAAACCTGCAAATTTTTCTAACAGTCTAATAGCTTAGGGAAAAAAATACCACAAACTTCAATTGGTTTTGATATGAAGGAAATTTTGATATAATGGAGATTCTCTAAGGAAATTGAAGTTTAAGTACTGTCAATCTCATGTAAGATCAGAACAAAATCAGCTTTTTTAATAACTCTCCATTCTCTTCACAAACTGTCAGTTAATTCCTTTTCTAAATCATGTTATAAAAGGTCTAACTGTACATTTAGTGCAGACTACCAACTAAAGAAGCTATCTATCAAGCACTTCTGCAAATTTTGTGCAAAGATACTGTGAAAAACAAAGAAATCAATTAATTAAATCAGCAAAACAGTTTATAACTATTTTATAAACAGCTTTAGAAATTCTAGTCTACGTTATATCCACACAGGTTAAATTTCCCAATAAGAAGATAAATCTCTGCATTTTGGGAGATTTTGAACCATATTACTTATCGCTTGGAAAAACAAGAAATCACAGTCCTTTTCAAACATGGAACAAAACTTTCCTCCAAAATACCTACAGATCCTTAGGGTCTGGAAACTTTTAGTTTATAAAGACTATAGATCAGACTCCCCCCCCTTCCTTTAGATGTTTTCCTAGCACAATGTTTCCTGTGCGTTGCCACTGAGCCTACCCTGCCTGATGTCAGGTTTCATCAGTTTGGCTAGTGTACTCCAATAACTAAAGAATATCCATAATCACAATTCTGGATCTGGATACTCCAAATCCATCAAGTATATGCATTAAGATCTATAAGGATGAATTATTATTACACTTTTATAAATATGTATTTAGCATTTCTATAGCAGCAGCACACAGTGGTGTCCCAAGGGACACGGTAAAAACTCTGGGTAGTAAAAGAAAATTCCCACAGCTCACTTATCAAAGCTTACACAGATGCCAAAGGTCTGGCTAGAATTTTTGTCTTCTGTTGCTACTACTAACATAGATGAGTTTTGCTATAGTATAAATTCATCCAAATAAACACTGAAAAGAATATTACCAAGAAGTTTACATTAAAAAAAAAAAATTTTAGCTCTGTTTAAAGGCACTTGGAATAGTGGAAAATAAGCAGCACAGATGTTGGCTTTGTACAGAGGTCAAAGGAAAGAGTTGAAAATGCTGTTTTACATCCTTAATCAGTATTACTTTAAAAACATACTTTTTAAAAGTGCTTCCAAACCTCTGCTGAGGTAAACCATAGCTGTAACTTCTTGAAAAACTCTTTCCTTTGTACATAGAATTTATGAAAAGTGGTGGTTACACTGAACCAAGTTGTCTCATGTTTTAATGTGCAGAACAGGTAGAGCATGCCTCAAACATCAACAGTGTCTATGAGGCCTGAAGTCAAAGGACTCTCTGGAGGATTGTGGTAACTAACAAATACCAAAACTGAGCCACAGAATATTATTTAGGAAAAAGTTTACAGAAATTGGTCACATTAATTCACTTTATATATTAGCATTGCCAAATAAAACGAACTTCCTCCTCAGTCATAATAAACAGTTTATAGTTTTAGGTTGCTCCCTTTGTTTATATATAAACTTCAAACACCCAGTAGAAAGACTAAGAGCTGGTGAGTAGGGGTTGCTATTCTTTCTTAGATCAGTGCAAAGAGATAAAAGGATTTCCTTCTCCCACTACTGGCAATACATAAATTAATAATATACGATCAACAATAAATCACCACTTACTCTTTATAAACTGCAGCATTAATCTTATATATATGTACCCCCATTTGAAACACCTTTTCTTCTCTGACTTTCTGGTTAAATTGTGGATCTATGTATTTTTCTGAATACAGTGGCTTGGATTTCTCCTTTTCCTCTTTCTGTTTCTGTTGGCCTCTGGTAGCTTTGTATGTCTCACACAGAATGTGTCAGGGATTATCTTGTTTCTGTTGCATCTACCATTCAATCTCTCTGTCCAGCCTTCACCTTGTAATGCCTTTTCAGTCACACAGATTTAAAGAATTTATTTCTGTCTCTAATGTGGGTTTACATTAGTTCCTTTGAAGTGATTCTGAATTTATGTTAGAGAATTCCCTTGTGAGTTACATCGCGATCACATCATGATTCCTTCCTCGCATTGGTTGGGATCTACTTTCGACTCCACAATTTCCGGTGGTCTCTCTTTCTGTTAACAAATGTCAGTCTTCTCAATCAGATTAAGGTCCACATAGAGTATATTCCAGTCTGTCAGCATTTGATGTAAAATTCTACATCAGATGCTGAGTGGGGGTTGGAAAAGATCTGGCAGCTGGCATGAGTGGGAGTAAGCAGCCTAAGGACAGCATGAAAAATGTAGCAATGAATGGCACTTCCATTTTTATCAGAAACTGAGCCTGGGCTTGCTAAAGAATCTGATCTGCTGCTTAAAATTATATTTTTAACCTGCAATTCTTTCTTATTGCTAGTTCCAGCACTGATGTGTATTGAAATTCAGTACAAATGAGGCTCAGTAATACCTGAGAAAGGAAGGTAAGTTATCACCCTAAAGGATTTTATTGTTCTTCCCTTTTTTGATTGAGGTCTGAATCTGATTTAGAGCTGAGTGGTGTTGAATTTTCTTTGCTTTATTTGTGTTCAGTGGTTGTCTAGAGACTGCATAAGATTTTAAATATATACACCAGTATGTATACACACACATATATAGAGAAAAGAAAATACGACAGTATTTCTAAGTATTACATGCTGAAAAGCTTAGTTTAATATAAATCCCCAATGGAAAAGAACCAAACAAAACCCATTAGTATAGACTTTGTATTTCAGACAGCGAAACATATATTGATATTAAAAAACTATTAAATAACCTTTTTCTAGGATAAAGGTTTCCTAATAAGAAAGATCTGTTTATGCAGTACATAACATCTGAGCCCCAATAATCTGAGTACCAATAATCTTCAATTCCTTCTGATCTGAATAAAATCAGAACCATAAGATACTCCTTTTGTATTATTTGAGGGAGTGTTAGCAGAGAAATTGCATGGTTCTGTGCCTGTGATTAATACAGATAACTACTTAAGGGAATAACAATTTATATTTCAAAACATTAGCACTACATTATGATAAGTAGACATCAAAATTATTTGCCTACTACTATAAGGTCCTCTCAATGCCATTTAATTTTGCTTTAAAATGATCTTTAGTTAATTTCTCTTAAAAACAAGAAACAAATACATTTGTGAAACACTTAAACATAATTGAGTATAGATTTTTTTGTACACGTGGATCTTATCTGAACAGTTTCCAGCTATATTATCTTATTATCTTCTATATGTAGCAGTCTCCTTAGCTGTTAAAATACAGATTTCAGGACAGACCTATTGCAATTTCACATTGAAAGTAATTTCCTAGTATGAAAATCATTTATCAAGGGTGCCCCATCTAAAATGATTTCACTTCTATCACTGTTAGGAGGAAAAGTGGTAACTGACAGCAGGTAATCTACAACATGACCACTGGGGGTCATTCATTTTACACAAATATTCCAGTACAGTAAAGCATTTACTGTTTTTATTGAGTAGGAATAATAGTTTTAATAGAATTATATCTAAAGAGAAGAACACTCAGAGATTAATATCAAGATATATTAACCACTGGTGTTCTCTAATTTTAAATTATAAGTGGGAAAAATGAATACTACATTGTTCTAATGTAACCAAAATAATACCAAGCTAATACCAAGAAACTGGAAAAGCAGCCACATTGTTTAATATCTATTAGAACCGGACTAATTTCCAGAATTTTATTTATGTTTTTAAGGGGACAAACAGGAAATTGCAACTGCTCTGACAGCGAGGGTGAAAAGTGACCCACTATGAATTCTGATTTACCTTGTATGATTTACTTCTGCTTTTATCATATTGTCTGTGGCCATTCTAAGTACAGTACAGAAGTCTCAATGAAAACAGAATTGAATGCTAACATTCGGAGAAAAACAACTATTTGATTCATGAAATTGTATGTGCTAGATAAAAAAAAATTAATCCTTGGAAAAATAAATCCTATATACTTGTTTGTCAGTCAATTGTAAATATGAAATAAAAATCAAACTGCATTTTAAAACAAATGTAACATGCTCACCAAGGTTCAGAAAATTTAAAGTAAGGAAATAAACAGTAGGTACCTTCACCTTAACATGTCAGTTCTAACCATTTTAGAACTTCAGGAAGCACTTTATCTTATGTATGATCTGTAATTATACATATATTTATATATACTCATAGTTAAGAAAATGAAGCATTATTCTGCCCAGAATAATATTGACATTGGATATTTTGTCTGGTAATTTCTGGTCAAGAAATCACATGCTTACAGAGAAAGGCCAGGCTTTCATGATAGTTTATATTCTGACTCATTACTGGTTCCAATTTATTACTCTGCATTCTCTGCCAGGCATACCTACTCTCTTTTCTATAGGCACACTCTTATTACTATTAAGAGTAATATTACCCAAAAAAAAAATAATCATTATTAAGATAACAACATGCTCAGAAAAGTTTCACATTTATAAAACGATAGGGCTTATAGACTCTTCTAACAGATCACCACTTAAGCACCACAAACTTAGTAAACAGTGACCCAAACCATCCCAATCAATTATACATTCCACTGCTTTAAGACTACTTTTCCCTCCCATCTTCAGCATTCCAAAATGACTTTGCTACAGATTTTTTATTATCGTTTTTGAGTCATCTGCATGCCCTCAAGTCTCATCAGGCATTTTAGACTGGCAAGATAACTTTTTCCTTTGCCAAAAGAGGAGGAAGCTCATACAGTAATCAAACATGAATATTGTATAGTGGAAAGAATCACTCCCTGTCTTTCGTTACAGCTCATGGTATGTTCATTTTCATTGCTTTTAGTCAATTGAGTTGCTCATTTCAGAAGTGAATATAACTTATTTGCTTCAGGAGCAAATAATTTCCACTGGAATACACACACAGACTCCCTCCAAACTCCTATACCTGTATAAGGTGTCCTCAACAACAGAAATCATCCCAACATGTATGCCTGTTATCATTTTTATTTAATGATAACAATGGATACCTCAGCAACATTAACTCTTTCACTAGATTCCCATAATAATACAGGATATACATGTTTTAGTGCACCAAGTTATCACTAAGACTTCTAAATAATTTTAATTCTTGTCCTAAAACTGTAGATCTGCCAATTTATTTAATTTTTGAAAAATCAGTCATGAGGAACATGAATATTAACAGCGCTGAGAACAAGTGAAAAAGCAGCAATCTTCATAAAAATAAATTTATAAAGTGGAAGCTACCCGAAATGAAATTTGATAAAGAAATTAGAAAGGAAGAGCACCGAGTTTTTTAATCTCAGTGTTTAAATTACAGACACAACTTGCTGCCAAATTTATCATAGTGCAAATCTGGTTACATTTACAGGGCTTCAGAAAGAAATGGAGCAACCCCAGAGTTCAGACAACTTCAAAATATTTTTCTCTGTGAAATGCTGGTTTGCCACAGCTTAGAATTAAATTGAGCAGCAAAATATTTCATGCAATAGGGATCTAACTACATGTTGTTGAGTAGTTCAAAGGGGACTACTGTTCTGGGAGCCACTCAGTAAACAGAATTGGCCATCTCTCCTCCTGGGAGTCTCACCTCCAGTAATTGGCATCTTCTTTCTTCTAGTCCAAGTTGTCTGTTGCTGACAACAGAAGAAATTTCATTGCAAAACTTTTGATTTTTATAAAGTTACAAGAAAAAAAAAATAAAGCTGAGTTCTATCACTTAAACATAGAATTTAGATCAGCAAATATTCTAATAAACCAACTCTCATAAACACCAACCTTGATGTGATCAAAATCTCCATCACAGGTCACAGTATGAGACAACCCATCTGAGTGTTAGTACAATCATGGGCCACCTTTATGGTACGTTGTTGACAGCTCAAACAAGAATTTCTATTGTGGAGGAAAAGGACAACCAGGAAAAGATCACAAAAGAAAATAAATCATTAAGAACTTTCTGAATTCCGTATCTAAAATACTTGATGTCTTATAAAACAGCAGCCCAGATTCTGCAAAGGGTGGCTCATAACCACAAGATATCTAATACTGCAGCTTGGTCCAGTTTAAAGTCCACTTGGGGATTCAATATTACTGGAATTCAAAGCTCACCTTCAGCCATTTGAAAGTGGCTTCCTTCAACTGGGTCTTTGAAATCCAGTATTACTTGGCCTACTAAAACCAAATACAGGGGAAAAGGAATCATCAGGTATTCTAAAGGAACTCATCTGCTCCTAGCCCACAGAAGATGCCACCACTTCCCCTGGAATCACTACTTTTTCAAAATGAAGCAAATGCATAGAAACAAGTCTGTGTTGTTTGTGGTCAGTCAAAGCTTATATGATGCCTGATAAAGGCACAAAACCTGGATCCTGCACTTTGGGAGCCACAAAGTGATCTGAGGCCAGATAAATTGCAAATGAGTTAGTTTATGCCTCCCCGGCACTGCCAACTGGGTCCCTATGACACACGTACAAAAACTTAAATCTGACTTTCTACAGGAAAACCTCCTGGGAAACACAGATGTGTAAACAACATCTGTCCCACCTTTGGAGTGAATCCAAGCTACCGCAGATTCTCTTGGTGCCATGAATCTGCAACTAGCACTATAGGGATGTAAAGAGTAAATCAAACCAATTTTTATTTAAGCATTTGGATGGTTATATACCTCAGTTCAAATGTAACATATTGCTGAGCAAAACATTTTGTCCTAACTAAACATTATAAATGTGTTATTTTTCCCCGTTCTTTTCAACCTGAACAATGTAGTGTCTGTATAGAAAAGAGATTGAACATTACACTTAGTCTTCAAGCACACAGTGGAAAAACACCACAAAAAATATATTATATAAAGTGCACTGCAGATTTTTTTATGTAGCATATTGGCACCATATTAAAAATTATGCATTCTTTATAGATGAATAGTCTTCCATGTTTTAAACCACACAGAGATGAAGTTTCACATACATGCAAAATCAGCCATGAAAAATTCAGGGTGGTAAATTCTCCCCATAAGCTGATCTAGGAGATGTAGTTAATTTCATTATTTCTGATAAAAAATTAATCACAAATGTAAGATGTTAGAGATAACTTGTAACTACTTCATCTTCAAGTCTTCACTGAGAAACTAATGCCAACATGAATACTTATCAGAATACTACATGTCTGTAAATAAAATGTAAAAGCTATATGTAAATACATAAATGTTACCATATTTGGCATAGGTACATTTTGATGAATTTTTATTCACTCTACTCAACAATGTATCTCAAGCAAAATATTTCTCTCTGGAAATACAGTCTGTTGTAGATTACTTGAATTTTTATTTTACCTAAATTAATTTTGCAGATGACATTGTTGGACCCTGGAAAGTTAAGTCTCTTGTTACTTTATAGAAAAAAAAAAAAAGAGAGTAGTCATTACTTGTTTTCCAAAACCCAAGCAGTTTAATAATAATAATCAAGGTCAAATACTTATGTGATTAATTCCAGCTGTGGCAAACAGTAGGTGATAATTAAGAAAAGGAAGATATCAGAAGGAAAAAAATGCTATAAGAATTATGTCCAAACTCCTATTTTTGACAAGGAAATACAAAATGGAACTATATGGTTGAATAAAGGGGAAGAAGGGGGACACAGATCAACATCTGGCAGAAAAGACTAAACATCTCCATTTTCAAAGAGCTGTATGTATTTGTCACAGACATATCTCTCAAGTCAGTCTTCAAGAGATCAGAAAAATCTTTTCTATGTTCCCCTTCCTACCATATTATTATTCTTTTGTAATGCCGTATCTCAGGTGACAATAAAACACTAGGAATAACTAATGCCAACTCATGCTATGCTATGACATGGTAGTTGCAGCAAGATCTTAAATATTTTTACACTTCTTTTTTGTATTAGCTGTCTCAGAGACTGAAATCAAGGATCACTACAGAAACAGAAAAGGAAGCAACCACAGAGATTCATGCAGAGTCATGATGAGGAATATAAAATAAATTCCCTCCAGTTCTTTGGGAAGTCCCTGCATGATTAGTGCCTGAGTAACCAGAGGAAAGGGAACTTGGGCTGCACTGACTCACATCGAGACTTCCAAGTGATTTATTTTTTTTCCTTTTCATTTGGTCTCATTTTTAATATGAACACTATAAAAAATCCCAAACACAATTATTTCTGTATTGACACCAAATTATTTCCTAAAAATTTTGTTTCCTAAAAATATTTCCTATTTCCTACAATTACCTAATTGCTGTGTACCTTTTTCCATGTTGCGTATTTCATTTCAGCAACACTGAACTACAGGAATGAGTAGCTCTCAATGCATTACAGGAACTAAGACACAAAAATTAGGCTTTCTTCACCTCTCATATCACACATCAGGACTGACCTACAGAATTTAGAAGCCCCGCACTGAATTCTCAGTGTCTTAATCTACTTACCTTATTGCCCAATTACAATTTGGATAATATACATCATAAAAATCCAGGGGAAAAAATTATAATCAGAAAAAATAAACTAAACCCCAAAAAAACTAAACCAACAACCCAAACCACACACCAGAGCTGGGAGCTAGATTTTTCTAGCATAACTTTTCCAATAAAGTCAATAGAAGATACAGTTATTTGACAGCTCTGACAAACTGTAAACAGCTTGCACATGGTAATAACAAAAGTTTGTGACAGAGCTAAAATACAGTCCAGATCTCTAAGTTTTCTCTGACTAGGCTGGAAACAGTAAAATAGGATTGACAACATAACACAAGTACTTCTACAACATCTCATTAAGCATATTCAATTAAGATGTAAAAATAATATCAGCAAAGGTGGCCTTAGTTATAAGTAATAAAGTGTTGATTCCTGGCTCTGTGTTGAAACTATGTTGTATGGACTTAAGGTTAAAAAAAAAAAATTACATCTGTGAACTTGGATTCTTAAAAAATATAAACAAAAAATAATTTTATGGATCTTTATTAAAAGAAATTATGGCTTTTTTGCAACAGTGATTAACAGCTGTTCATACTACTGTCAAAGCTATAATTGTGAGAGTCAACAAGAACACATGGAATGTGTTCTGTGATTGATATTTAAGAGGAAAATTTTGGCAACAAAGCACGCTGATTTTCACGGTGCTAACAAGATATTAGAAATTATTCCCTATATCCTGCCAATATTTGCCCATTATGCAGTACTTTCTGCTCACCTTACAACAGAAGCACTCTGGAGGCTCTTAGAGCTTGCATTTTAGTTTGTATCAAACTCATGTTTTTGAAGTTAATCTCCTGGCCATCCCTGCCTACTGAATTTTAGTTTCTATTGCAGAATAGTGTCAGAACACACTAATCAGATTCCCTTACAATGAAACTAGGTAGGAAGATGAGCTCCACAACACACCTAACAGTCCTCAATTGCTACGGAATCTTCACTTTCTGGGAGTCGACTAGACCTAGTCTGAATGAAACTCCCTTCAAGGTACAATGTGGACACTAACTCCTTAGCACCAACTGTTTTAGTCAAAGTACTACTTTTAGACAACCTCTTACTAAGGTCGACACATCTTTTGTTTTCACGGCTATAATTTTATTTTTTTTTTAATCTGTGGACAAGTGATTTCTTATTCTGACTGCTTATTCTTTTAAGCATCACTTAAAAGGTCAAGCATTACAATTTGATTCATTTTACATTTATTCCAGGTGTCCACTATGCCACAGTTTTGGCTTCGGTAAAGTTGCTCCAGACTTGCATAGGTATAGAGAGAAGAAATTTAACAGACTTTCTCCTGCTACCTTTAAAATCCCACTAATCCCTATGATCCTTATCCAGTAACCTTGCTCTCCCTTTGTGCTGATGAATCTGCCATATGCTCTGGTCTCTGAAGTGGATGCTGTAAAGATTCTTTGAAGAAAGGCGATTTGCATTTGATACAGTCCTGGCTATCCTTACACAGATGCTACCAAATCCATTGACCCAGAATACAGAGCTGCTGTGATGAGCCAGAAAAAGAAACAAAGAGAAGCAGAACAAAAGGCTTCAAGTTTCTCTTGTTAAAAGGTAGGAAAGTTCATTCCCAAACCATTTCAAAATGCAAAGAAATAATTGACTACAGAAAATCAATTTCATCCCTTGTTGATTTTCACCAACTCGTTTAAGTTAGATAATATTAAAAAAAAAAAGAATCTGTTTTGTGGACAACTCACTTGCAATATGATAGGAAAAAATTATGCTAATAAATTACTAACAGAAAAGCTGTTATGGAAAGACAGGACCTTTTCTACCTCAGTATGTCTTGCAATACACGGTCTCACTAATAGCAGGTATTTTGTGTATATCATCAACAAACATATAGGAGAATAAGTTTTTCCATTCTACATTTCTGACAGCATACTTCATCAAAACATCATTTAGAATTCATCTGTAAAAGCTTTAGTGTTAATGATAACTACAAGAAAGACAAAATCCAGACTGATTTGCAAATCTTAGTTGCTAGATGGTCAGACAGAGAACATACACTTTGCCTTTAGAAAGAAAAATTAACACACAACGCAAATTTTGGGGTTGAAGTCAATTACAGAAATGCATATGACATCAAATTTTCCTAACAATGATGCTTCCTAGTCTGTTTTGAGAAATTTGTATCCGTCTGCATTTTATTAATGTGCTTCAGTGCTGCTATACATACCTAATAACAGCATCACTGCATAAAAAAACTCCTTCAACTCTGTTTCAAAGCCAGCTAATCCTACACATCTTTATTTAAAATATTAGGTTGACAGAAAACATATACAAGTGCCTCCCTCCTGCTTAAAGAATTCAGTTTAAGTGGAATTTAGACTCATTTCCATTTATGTCCTGGAAAATATATCCTGTCAGTGATCACAACCCTGTGACTTAGCAACAGTGTTTGGAGGCAGAAAAAAACCCAAAAACCAACACTAAAAAAACCCCCAACAAACTAACCCTCCCCCCCAAAAAAACGCATCCCCACACCATACATATCCCAAACAATAGATTATATTCACTGCTCTATATCCAGTCATTACTTGTATGAACACGTATTTATCTTTCTGAAATTTAATAAAAAGTTGATTTATTTAGAGATTATACAGTCAAGCAGTATAAAACACCCTGATTTTACTGATTATTTTTATGACTACATGACTATGAATTTATTCCAGAAAAAAGAAAATCTATATCCAAGAAGACTAATGCCTCTTTCTAATGGTTTATAGAGTGCATAGTATTGTGCTCCTTTCTTTTTTACAGGCTTTTACAAGCAGTCACAAACTAATGCTACTGCCGTGAAACTGTCCAGGAAAAATAGAAATAGGATTTTTTTATTCTGTTCATTAAAGTCTTTGTACTTTCTTCTCCATATTCTGTACATCACAGGAGTTGTAGAGGGAAAACAAAGAGAACATATAAGCAGCTACAGCAAAGTACTGTGCTGAACTATGTGCACAGAGTATTTAGGTCAATTCAAGTTTTAAGAGCATGTTTTCAGAAATGGGACTTCATCCATACACGCAGAAATAAAGTATTATGTACTATGTGCTAACCTACACATATCATACATGAGCATGTATATAGTTATCACTGAAGACAGGTTTCATTGGTTTGAAAATTGAATCCCAGGCTTCAGTTCAAATAATAAACAGCTTCTACAATCTGAACAAAAGGAAAAGTTTTCATCACAACTAATAGCATGATATTGGGTTTGTTTTGGCTAAATGCACATCAGTAAAAAGAGAACTCACTACCTTAATTTTCGCTTTCATAAATTGTTATCTTGTTTTTCATAAATGACCAGAGAAGAATAAGAAAATGCAGAGATTTCATGGAAATTAGGTACTGAAAATCACTGAAATATTAATGTCCACTAGTATCCAATTTGGACCTTAAAATGCTTGAACCAAAACGAAATAAAATTCAAATGCCAGACAGTTCAGAAAAAAATCTGTGATACATCAACTCAATCTAAAAACTTGTACTATTTTAAGAAACTCAAAATGAGCTCAGTAAGTTCAGTTAATGCAAAAAAAAAAGAGAGGGGATTAAAGTGTGACTTGCACATGCCAAGATATCTCTACAAATTGTAAAGTGGAAAGATCACTAACGGGAAAAAAAGGAGGTAAGTGGAAGATGAAGCCAAATGTTTGGACTGCAAGTTAATATACATTTTTATCAATGAGGTCAGTTAACCACTTCAATTACTTCTCTATGTAAATGGAAGATTTTGTATCACATCACATCTTTAAAATGAACTGTGAATATCTTTCTGATCAGAAGACAGTAGTTTAAGGCAAAATTCGGTAGGAACTGCTATACCAAGAAATGTAAGAAAATAATCATAATAGGCCCTTTGACTTAAATTCCAAACCCAAGGTATTTCACAATCTCAGTTAAGCTTTTTCCAAGCTTACAACTCACAGCAATTAAAAAAAAGGAAACCACTATCTAAGAAATTCTTAACCTAAGATATCCCAATGTATTGGGATATATACATATATCATATGTATTTAAAGATTAAATGAAAAATGTAAAGTATGCCATCATTTTATAATAGATAAGCAATCACCAATAATTATCAGAAAGAATTTAATTCTTAGCTTTATTTCTTCTTTATAAAATCTTCAAAATCGGTAAACAATAACATCAATTTCAACTGATGTTTCCTCCAGTTAAAGTTCACAGTTCAAAGAATTTTCCCAGCACCCTGTTACAAATTAATTGTAATTAAGAAAAGCCAAGATAATTCTGAAGTTACATTCACTCTTTTTTTTTTTTATTTTTCCCACCACTTTTATTCTACATTCTCTCTTAATTTTACAAGAAAGTTTTGCAACACTTCAGATCTACAGTAAATGTGTAACACTGTAAAAGTGTTATAGGGCTTTATACAGAGTGACTGATAATCAGGCAATTATTTACTTCTTTTTCACTCCAATACAAGTTCATGGATCCTAATTATTTCTCGCTTGAATTTTATGATGATAACATAATGCCTGCCACTGAACAAAAATTTCAAATATAAAGTGAGAAAACTTCAGGTTACAATTAAGCCTCAAAGAATTTTTTAAGCATTAGTATTATTCATAAAGATTAGGTGCAGTGAAGAATGGGTTTCCTGTAATAATACACACACTGTTGAACTGACTTCAGCACTGCCTTCTGTTTTTCAAAATCTAAGTCACCAAAGATTGTTTTGACAAATATGACTGTGAATAGCAGAACTAGTGCAGTTATATTAAGAGGACTTTTACTCCAAATGAATACTATTTAATAGCATAAATATAAATAATATCAAAACATATTTCATATACTCAATATAATTTTATTCATATAATCCCATTTTCTCATAGGGTTAGAAACTGAGCCATTTGCTGAAAACTAGTAATATTTTTTTAGGTGAAATAATTCCCATCAGTACTGGATTAATAAATATCCCACAAGCTAACAATTTTGCTAACGAACAGTCTGCCCCACTCCTTTTATTTGCACTAGGTCTGATAAGAGTAATAAAAACTTGACGACTGTTAAAGTGAACGAGATCTACTACAGTGCAACAAATTCCCATTTTTTAACGTTAACCACATTTGTATTTTATGTTCTTTATCTTATTGAGGCTTGAAAGGGTTCCCTGCACAAGTACCTTATGCCAAATACAGCCGATCATCCAATCCCTGTTCTCTTGGAATACTCTTCCTGTGCATATTTTAAGTGTCTCACAAATAAAAGGCAAATAATATTGTAATGCTCCATTACAGCTTTTCTTCTGTACATATCTATTCACATCTTAAAACCCCCTTTGTGAAAAGCTGGTGTTCTGTCAGGTATCAAAGGGTTTTAAAAAAGAAGGAAAAAAAGAACAACAACAAAAAAAGAAAGGTGGGATAGTGATGTGCATCAATTTGCACCGGGTATCTAGTAAAGGCTCAAAATGTACAGGGAAGAGTGGAGGAAAACATGCATTTTTTTTACATTCTGGTATTTACTGAAGAGACAGTTGCTTTTTTTTTTTTCCCTTCCTAGTTGCTTAATTACCAAGGCATAGTTGGCCCCGTGACTGTCAGAAACGACACATGCGTCAAAACCGGAATGGGTGTCCTTGCTGCAAGGAATACTATTTTTAAACAGAAATGACTCATCAACTACTGGGGTGTCCCAAAAGCTACAATTTGTCAAGCTGTCAGAAGAAAAGAGAGGGGAAAAAAGGAAAAGAGGTCACGTCTTTATTTGTATCTCTAGCTTGAAAAGCAGAGAGCAAGGCACTGATTGCATGTTTAACTCAGCTCTGAAAGGCAATCTTCCACACGAGGCACGTTTTGATAACAGCTATATGGTATTTTTAAAACCTCAATCTCTTCTTTTATATTAGACAGATTTGTAAATTTGTCCAGTGGCAAGGGAGAAGGCTGTTAATTCAGTCTGCCTAACTAATCTGCCTAAAGGAAAAGAAAGCCTAGGATGAAGTATTTGTAGATACATAATCAGATGCTGTGGGATGAAACAAAAAATGCAGAGATTCATTTGAAAAGAGGAAAATAATAAAAACTAAAGAGAGATTCCAACCTGTATATCAATTATATACTGGTGTGGTATTTTAAAAGAATTTAAAATGCAATTTAAGAATATGTTCTCACAGCAATACTGGAAACACATCAAGCAGCACGATATGAGTTTGTAAAAACAGAGAAGTGAAACTGAGCATGGCATAAATGTGATCTGTACAGTTTCATTACACAAACAGAGCCCCAAATTATTGCATACAGTAGGTGGTGAAAATAAACACAGGATAGATTTCCTAAAAACTCCTTCTCAGTGAAGCTAATGAAATCTAAGCTACAATTAAATGCTAGTTGAATTTTTTTATCCATATTTTTCAAGTTCAGATCCAAGCCATTATCAAAAGAATGTGTAAGTATAGCGGTGTCAATAAAGTTATTATTTTTTTTTGCTGCTGTACAGACAATAAATTATAATGCAGAGAGACAACCATGATTAGTAAATTGTAGCTTAAGCCACCAAGTACCAGTTTGCTCCTCAGATGGGGCATAACATGTAGTGCTATAACAAAAATATTAAATAAAATTTTCAAATTAAATATAAATTTTTCAAGAGTAGGAAATC
Source organism: Scolopax mira (assembly GCA_004320125.1). Lineage (NCBI taxonomy): Eukaryota > Metazoa > Chordata > Aves > Charadriiformes > Scolopacidae > Scolopax > Scolopax mira. The sequence goes on from BJBW01009389.1 coordinate 23,466, forward strand.
ACAGGAACAAGAAACTGAGATCTACTTCAATCATGTTTTTCATTCCCTTGGAAACACCATATGATTATTCCCTGAGGCACATTCTTCTGATTAATTTCAAGTGTCCAGGAGAGAAACATTTCATATTGCTACCTACGGAAGACAAGGAAAATACAAGCAGTAGCATCAGTCCCTGCCTTGGATCAGAAAAGAAATTATTAGACATGGATAAACATTTTAAAAGGACATTTGTTCTGGGGTTTTGAAATATGAGAGATACTTTTATCACTCTGGTTTCACTGGCCTCACAGACCTATGAGTTCACACAGAGATATGAATTGAGTATGGTATCAAAACTAATGCAAGATTTATGCAAGCAGGGCAGCAGAGGATAAACTGAAAACTAAAAACATATTTTAGAAATATGATTTTTCTAGACATGCCTGATTATGCTTGACGTGTGCTCTGAACCTTCAGGTGAACAAAAGTCTTTTGCTCTTGCACAGATCAAGCTTCGAGATCCCGCCCTACAAAAACTAATGGAATTTAGAGCAGATGGAAACAATCTTCCCAAAACAGAGTTAGAAAGCAACAAAGACTGCCAGGAATCAACTGGAAGCAGCTGTCAATTTGTAGTCCTTTTTCACCCTGATGTTTAACTTGATGCCTTTTGATTTCTCACTACACAAAAGCAGAAGGAATTCATTAGGAAAAAAAAAAGATGAGTATTGAATACCAGCCCATGGTATTCAAACGCCCTTTATCAATGGTCACTTGCTTGGAGAAAAATTGCCACGGTCTTTGTCAAGCCACTGTCTTCCCCCCACCCCTTTAAGGAGCTCAGGTATCCCACATAAAGCATAACTAAACCAAACCATAAAACAACAACAACAGAATTTTTCTTAAGAGACAAAGAAGAGACAAAAGAATTTTATTCAAAAGCAGATTATAACATCGATATGTAAATTTATGCTTTACTTCTTACAAAAAGCTCCAAAACCACCAACATAAACTTTCTTGCCATGGATGCCACTTGGCCTGAGATGACAGCACTGGCTTGCAACACAGTAAGGGAAAAAAATCTTTTATCTGTTGGTACTACATACTTGTTGGTTTTGTTATAGCTTGTTTTCAGACAAGCTACAAAATGCTAACATCTAATCTCAGATCCCCAGAAGCATTTCCATGTGCCAACACAGCCTCTGGATTAAAAATAAATAAATAATATTTCTCCCTGATCAGCTACACTAAAGGTTGTCTTCATTTCCTTTCAGTGTCCCAGGCCATATATTTATCTTTACATTGGAGAAGATATAACAATGAGATAGTCCAACATCCTACCAGCCAGAGTGTCACCAAGTATATGTAAAATTGAGATATCAGGTATTTTATTTTCTTCAGAGCTCCTATTGCAGGAAATTCCACAACCATTCTAGGTTATCTGTTCCAGTACTTCAGCACTGCCAAAGGTATCAAACTTTCCTTAAGATCCAAACTACTTCTGCAAAGTTGCAAAGAATACAGATTTTATAGTTTCTCCAGACAACATGGAGAGGACCTTCAGTTCCCCTTGCATTTACATACTGGCATGTCTGCCCTCCCTGCATCACAAGGTGGGTTTTTTATTCTTCCTCAAGCTGAAAAAGTCCTTTTCCAACAATCACTCCTCATTCCTTTAACTTGTCTGTAACATGAAGTTTCCTAAACTTTTCATCATTCCTGTTTTTCTCCAGACTCTCTCATTAGTTTGTCTACATATTTCTGTTAGGATGGTATAGAAAACATAGTATGCTTTGAGGCCTTGACAAGGCTTAAGATATTCTACTGGTATTAGCCTAAAAATTTCACTTCCTTTCCTCTTCACAAAAAAAAATGAAGCCAAGTTTTAGTGTAAAATCCTGCACCTTTGAAAAAACCCTTGTTATGTAAACATAGCTAACAAGCTATTCAGATTTGAAAACACTTTATTCTGTGTTTAATTTCCTCCATCCATCCTTAAAATAGATAAACTAGAGAGAGTAACATTTCGTGCTCTCCTGTAAACATGCCAGTGATACAGATTTTTGTCCATATCAACCCCATATTTCTGGCTATTCAGTACAAACTGAAGAAGGAAAAACTAATAGCAAAATGCTTTAAAAAAACACCCCAAAAACCACAAGTAAATTCCATCTAGCCCTTAAAAAATAAATATTTGATTCTTGAAATACAATACTCTCATTTTTCCAGTTAATATTCTAAGAGATGCTGAAATTTAAACCATGTAAGAATTGGGTCATGTAAAATTAGGACTTAGCTTCTTGAAGATCAAATTCTTAAGCCTGCTATGTTTGTATAAACAGTATTAATTCAAGTGATAGATATTTACATAGAGCTCTATGTGGTAACTTTTCATACAAATAAAGTATAACTGCACATATAAAGTTTTGTTATTTAAAATTACTGACTTATTTTTGGAATAATGAAACGATACAAGCTTGGACTTTCAGTGATTCCTTAGGGTGCAACTGGCTGCAGCTGGAAAGCAGCTTTGCAGAAAAGGACCTGAGGGTCCTGGTGTGCATGTTGAATACAAGCCAGCATTGTGCCCTTGTACTAAATATGATCAGCAGCATCCTGGGCTGCATTAGGAAATGTCTCTCGAGCATGGAGACATAGGCATCGAGAAGTGAGACCAGTGATGGGCCCCAAAGATGATTAAGAACTGAGAGAGCTGGGATTGTTTTCATGGAAAAGAAAAGGTTCATCAGGACCTTATCAACATGTATAAATACCTAATGGACCCATCTTTGTGAGTAAAGAAAACAGAGCCAGACTCTTCTCAGTGATACCCAATGACAGGACAAGAGGAAATTACATTAGCTGAAATACATGGAATTCCAATAAAACATAAGAAAAATAAAAAAACACGTTTGACTGTGTGGACGATGAAACATAACCAGAGGTTGGGCAGAACAGGTTGCCCAGAGAGACTGTGGAATCTCCATCCTTGGAGATATTCAACACCCTACTGGACAGAATCCAGAGCAACCTGCTCTACATAACCCTGCTTGAAGCAGAACAGTGGGACTAAACAATCTCTTGATATCCCCTCCAATCTCAACAATTCAGAGATTCTGCATCTCTGCAGCTTAAAGTTACATGTTGAAATAAAAGCTAGTTAGTAAAAGACTGAAAACAAACCAAACAGAAGATGATAATGGCTTAATTCCAGAACTGCATATACAAAACAGATGTGATTTATGCCACAAATTAATTCATTAATTTCTCTTTCTTTAGATGTTTTCCAGAAGTTTTGAGCTTACTGAAATGTTTTACAAGACTTAGCACTTCAGAAAATTTGTCCCATTGCAATATATCATATCATGTGGATTAATAAGAATTTCTCCATAATACCAAGGAGTAAAAACAGAACGAAGAACTTCCCCAGAGCTTGATCTGTCAATTTTATAAAAGAAAACTCCTTTTTTCCATTTTATCTGAAACTCATTCACAGTATTTCTCATTTAGTTGATTTGTAACAATTAATTTTGACCATTGAGCAAACAATTTCTGCTGGCATTAATAGGAACTTCACTGCATTGTTTTGTCTGGAGAAAACAAGATATTTCCATATTACGTACCCAGTGATTATGTATAACTAGTGATAATCAGTGTAATCCAATGTTGATTCATCAATATGACAAACATATTCTCTTTATTTATGACTATAATCTAACTGAAGAATACTAGAAAGTTTTATGAAGGAGTTTTACAATGTTCCTCAACTCCTAAGTAGATTGGGAGAGTTATTCAGGTAGTGTTTTAAAAATTTTATCTGAATGTAATTTACCAAATTTGAGCTCTCTGAGCATATCAGGAAACAAATGAAAACACTGAGCTAAGAGATGGATAGCACATAAAAAAATGCATCTAATTTCTACAGGTATGACTCACTATATCCAATTTTTCAATAGTTCAAGAAAAGTAACACCTTAGAATGATTCGTTTCTGTATCTCAAGAGAGAGATGTCTACCACCAAATATAGAAAACATACAAATATACCTGACCTAAGTGTCCTAGACAGCTAAGTGTATACTAACACATGGAATACAATTGTCTGTGTTTTTTCCTGGCCACTGCAGTTCAACTTTTTTGTTACAGGTTTTGCTTTATAATAATGTCATTGCTGGATTTCACTCCTAATTAACACCATCTGTACCATCTTTCATCTTTCTGGTATTCTGTTGCCTGCAGAGGATATATTGCATTGCAGACCTACCTGGCTTCAACTGTAGCATGCCATTATGAAAGCAATGAATCTCAGCTATGGACATTTTTCTTGGAACTTTGCAGAGCAATGAAGAAAATTTCATTACCACAAATTCTTCTGCAAATAACTTTTCAATTAAACCAACAATGGTATACACTCATTATAGTTAACTATAGTTATCTATTACAAACAGTAAACATAAAATTTGCCCTCATTATGACTGAAAACCTTATTTAATGCTGTATCAGTTTAAAGGGTGCTGACCAAGTCTTTATAGACCACATATTTTATCATTTGCCAAGAATCAGCAGTAGGAAGAGCTGAAGTTATATTTCTGCTAGAATAGTTAAAAACAGGTGACTTGAAAGTAATGGCTCAAGAGAAATTAATTTACATATTTAACCTAAACTTTATTTACGTCAAGAAATGACACCTGTCACTCCCATTTGAATATTGAGAAGCTAATAACACTATTTGCTTTAGGAATTAACTCTCTATTTTTCCCTCTTTTTGTAAAGAAGTGAGAAGAACAAATCCAACTGGATTTACTTCAACATGGGACAAAATTTACCAGCCCAGAGAAATGGCCAGAAATTGCTGCAGTATTACCAAAGTTAAAACGAACAAGAAATTAAAAATTGACAAGGAGATTGACAGCAGGGTACTGTGTGGGATTTGGATAATCTGTATTATTTCCCAAGAATTCTCATTATGGAGGGAATAATGCTGTTTTAATCTACTTCCCAAGATACAGACCATTGTAATTTTAGCAATTTGAGCAATGGTAAATATAATCCAACAACATTTCCTTGAACCAGATCCCAGAATTTGAAGTCAGCTTCTTCATGTTTATTCATGCATCATGAACAAAATGTATATATATATTAAGTCTAATGTGTACTTGAAGTAAGAGGGTATGCTCCAGTGATCATTTACTGTGGCTTAATGAGTGTAGTAAGAGGAAAAAAAGCTTTATAAATACAATTAAAATATTTTTGCATGAGTAAATTTCATGATAAGTAGGAAGACACAAAGATTAGTCTTAATTAAGCCCTACTTAATTCTTCAAATATGAAGGTTAAAATACTATATAGAATCTTTGCACACTAAAAATACTGGTAAACACAATATTTAAGAGCACAGGAGCCTGAACTGCAAGGGATGTCCTCAACAAAATGATAGAGCATAGCTCTAAAACTGTTTACTGGAGCAAAAAACAGCATTCTTTTAAAACTACAAGACATATAAATGAAAAAGAAAAATACATTAACAACACTTAAAACAATATTAATCAAACTGTAACCTGAAGTTTATTATAATATTACAATATTTTGTGAACTAACAAAATCAAAGATCAAAGCACTGAATTTCTCTAAGAAGTATATTTCTGATCATCTTAGAAACATCTTAATTGTTTTATAAATCAGGCCACTGGGATTCAGTCAAAATTCAGATGTAGCATTGAATTGTTTAATTTACAATTGAAAATTCTATTGCTTTTTTCCCCTAAGGGCCGTGAAACCAAGAAAGAGTCACCAAATGTTTTGCAGATTTGTCCAGGTGATGTAAAAAAGATGATTGCTTTGTAATGATAATAAGAGATCGATATCTAAAAGGACGTGATTTTTTGGCATTTACACAAACTTTATGCCTCAGGCTTATCTGTAAAAGGGTTAACACAACCTAAGCAAATGAGAAAAACGTGAATTCTCTTGGCAGTGACAATCTGTATCTGCAACAGATTTAATAAATAAACCTCATCTATAGAACATTTTGCTGCACTAAATCAAATATCTTTCAGAAGGCAAAATAGCAGCAGTAGCAAACAAGCAGCAAAGCCAAACATGGTACACAATCACAACATATACTAAAACATTCCCATAGAATAAAAAAGTTCTTAAGAACCTGAAATAAAATGTCACTTAGGATAAAGATTTTTTGCTACTAACACATTAGAACTTGTTAATGACACTTCCTCACATGGGAAATTCCTCAATTAGAATATTTATTTCCAATGCATCCTTCTTGATCTATGCCCATAGAATGGCAAAAAAACCCAGTGTGAATTCTCCAAAACTAGAAACCAAACTTTTAATTTTGCATTGTTTCATTATGCAATTTCCAGTATAGCATCCCTGCTACTAAGTAAGTTACAAAGGCTGGCTTCACTCTAAATATTAAGACAAGGCCAAAAAACTGAACTGAAAGGCACCACAGGAGACAGATGAAGCTCAAGAAAACTGCATTCCAGAAAGGAATGTCAATCCTTTCTAAAAGTCATCCACATAAAGAACAGAAGACATGTATACAATTAATGTGTCATTAATTTGGAGTGCATTTTTATGCAGCCAAATATGTGGATATTTTTTATATATGTATTTGATAAAAGTTGGACAAAAGAATGAATAACGATGCACCAGTCAGAATATCAGCAGTTTAATATCTTAACAATTAAAGATGTTTTCTTTTTTCTTATAAAACTATTTGATTAATGGTTGAAATTAACTTTGTGGTTCACTGTCAAAGAACACTATCTCAATAAACTATATCCTAGAGCCATAAAGATAAGTAATCTGATCAATTAAAACCAGGTTTTAAATTGCATTATCCCACACTCTTCAGGGATTAATTCACAATTAATGTAATCTCAAGTGGGCCAAGCTCTCACTCTCCCACAGAGTAGAGGATGATAACTGTCAATCAAAGCCCAGTTTGTGGTGGCTGAAAGTACATCTTTGTGCTCTCTGGCCTGATGTGACATTGATGAAAGGGGTGTGGAGACGCGGAGGATACGGAGGGTTATTTTCAGACTGGTTTAGAAACTCGTGAAGTTATAAGCAAAGTTTTACTTCAGGTTTCCTGGATAGCAGATCTAGGCAAATGGGATTTTACACAATCAGTATGAAAAGGAGAAAGTAATTTTGTATTCTATGTATCTGAGATTTCAAAAGTAGAGTTTAACTTTTTCTTTTCCACGTATAAAATGAAATAAAGCTGTCTGATTAAGAAGGCAACAGTTGAGAGCAAGCTCAGGGCTCAGCATGAACCTATACGCTTATGTGTATATTTGCATAAATCTTCCCATTCACCGTGCCACTGTTATTCTTGGATCCAGCTGTTTTACACTCATTGCCAGATGGCACTTTTATATATAATTCTAATCAAGTACAATACGTAACACAGTATTGGAAAAAATTAGCTATTTAGGAATAACTACACTGGTGCCTCTGAAAATACAAACTCCAAAAACTGAAAAACACATGCGAGTAGAACATAAAAAGTAAATTGTGAATGTTTTAATGTTTTCACCTTGCCATTGATGGGTTCTATTATTTCTACACTGGCGTCAGTTTTTAGTGAAGGGACTCCAGTAAATGAGGTAAACTTCAAGAGACGGGATAATAATAACTGGTCGTTAGAAAGCAAGCTCTTCGGCAAAAAATAAATTAAATTTCTGTGCCTCAAAAGCAAAGCTTATACCTATGGTTGCGTATTAAATTGCATTGCACCCCAGAAGAGAAAACAGAACCAGAGTAGAAAAGGATATTACCATCCTAAACAGTTCTACACTAACAAGCATAACAAGAAATAGAAAATGGGAGCCCTGAGCCGAGCTACCAGTTTAGTGAGAAGTTGAGTTCTCTGATAATGCTTTTACTGACTGTGCCTAAAGATGATAATGTTACTCTCTACTCTGAGTCATTAATTTAATATAATATGCAGAGGTCAGGATGACAAATGGAAATGAAAATAGACAATACATCTTTAGTGCTGATGTAAATAGAGAATTACTTCCATATGCATTTGTTAAAATACCTTTTACATGCAGAAACATAAACAGAAGTGAATGCAGGAGGGAGGAAGGTTTTGAAAACTACTTATAAAAAAAGTATGGGAAATTAGAAAGTATTGGCAGGTACAAAGCTCTCTATTCTTCTGCAGCATGTTCACCAGACTCTAGAGAACCATCTAAAGAGTGCACATCAGGTCAGATTTTCCTCTGAAGAATGAAGGATACTTCCATATTTCCCTACCTTGAAGAATTAAATGGTGACAAATTTTAAAGGAAATGTGAATTAGAAAAGAATGATTATTAGGATATATAATGCTATTCTGTACTAAAGTAAATCAATTTCTTAATCAAAACTTTTCCAACTAAATGTTTATGACTTCTTTTCTGTTCTGCTTTTATTGAAACTAAAAATGGAAGACAGATATTAAAGTGAAGGAATCTCTAAAAATAAAAATGTGATTATTTGGTTATTCGTTACCTAGAGATCAAAATAATTATGTGGGTGATATTTATAATAGCTCTTTGGCAAATGTTTCACATTTAACTGCTATTTCCAGTACCGAAAAACACCATTGTCTAAGAAAACAGTATCTCATGAAGGAAGGAAGGAGTCTAGTCCTTATTACTAAGTGAAACATTTCATAACAGGATGTGACCAGACTTAATTGACAGGGATGCCAAGACAGCAACTTCTCAGTTAAATAAATTCCCTGCTTCAGGACTGAAATCTTCCAATAGTTGCTACAACGTATCAGTGAAAGTGTACATATGCACTTTAAAGAAAATTATTCAATATACATCTTGTGGTACCAGGAGACAACAATTCAAGTTGGTGGCTTGTAAAAAGAAGAAGCACTGAATAAACAACAGAATAATTGTAATAAAGAGTATTGGAATAATCCCTATAGTTTTCAAAATGAATAAACTTCATTCTTTCCACCAGGAATAATTATTTTTGAGATTTTGTTTAGAACCTTTCTTAAAAGGTGAGTTACATACTGCTTTTTACTGGGAAAAGTCTATTCAGATTAAAGTAGATGTATTGGATCAGAACTGTGCCTATATTTTATAATGAGTATGGTGCAGAGATGCTTAAGTTTGTGCCAGAACTAGAATTAGTACAGAAATATTGTACAGCAACACAAAACTGCTTAATTGGCTCTGCCAAGATGTAGGACTAGCTGGTACAGAGGATACTATGTTGATGAAACTGCACTATTTTCTGACCTCCGTTCTCTCCAAATAGCGTTGCACTGGACATACCATTTCATGCAGCACTAGCCTGGGAAACCATTTGTTAGAGTGGTGAACTGGGTAACGTACAAATACTCTTAGTTTACCCTTCTCTCACAGCTGTGACAGCATTCATTTCCCCTCCAGTCATCTTTCTATCATGAATATAGCAGAGGGAGCAATGGGTAGTATCTTCACTATGAGCCTTATTGACTTCCTCAGCATCTTCCACTAGAACAATTCATGACACACATCCTTGCCTGACAAAACTCAGTGGTGAAGTTCCTTTGTGTGGACATATCTGCCATTGCATCTGCAAAACCACTGACAGATTAAGGGCCTTGAATAAGTAGATCACTGGCATTTTGTTTTAGATAAATGCTTACGCTAGTACTCATCAGCTTTGAAATTAAGACATGATTTTTGTCACTCTATGCATAAGATGAATGACAGATAAGTGTCCATAGCACATGTGGAATACAACAGCTATAGAATGCATCGTCAAGGGAAAGCACATAATGATGTGTGTCATTATCTGTTTGGTGTGCTCACTAGACCCTGTTTATCTCCATGGCGCCCAACCAAGCCATCTTCTGCATTGTTCCAGTTATTTTTTTTTTGAGGATATCACAAGCCTTCCTCTCACCCTATCTAAATTATTTCCTATTTGAACCAAACTCTAAAAAGAGTGAGTTTTACTAATCATGCACTTGTGGGTCTTAAACAGACCAATCTTTTACTACATTTGATTCTGCATTGCTGAAGTGGGGGTCAAGTCATCTCCTAACAGAGGATTAAAGCAGAATTTTTCACTTCAGGGATACATATGGGGAGTTTCTACTCTGAATTCTAACCTCAATTTTGTAAATACTAACGAGTATTTAAAAAACAACACATTAAAAAAAAAAAAGACAAAAACCCCACCCCAAAAATCTCACTTATGTGTGGGAAGAAAGTAGGGTAAGAGAAAGGGGAGAAAACAAAGGAAAAGTGTGAAAGTAGAGTATATTTACTTGAGGTCACTGAATTTAAACTGCAACAGGGAGTTAAATGTTGGCTGAAACCCCAGAGAAACCTACAGTTAAAACACTTTTCTACCTCTGCTGACAGAGTAGCCAATAAGCTGGTAGCAATACATGGATTACTTGGCCCACTGAAAGGTTATGGACCCCAGAGAAATCTCCCATGGTGTCAGTTTTGCTCTCCTTGAGGAAGAGAATTGAACAAAAGCTTCTACCAATGTAGTGCCTAAAAATCATTATACAATACATTAGTTTCACAAAATACAATTACCCAGACAAATACCTGTGTTATGCTAGTCTGAAATTGAAATATAAGTGGAAACAGGTTTTATTCCATTTGACACTTTTGACTTGGATATATTGGGCACTCAGAGACTTTGCCATTGTGCTTTAAAAAGTTTTAAATAAGATTTTCAGAAAAGCATCACCTTAGGTGCTTCAGTGGTGACATATTAAAAAAAAAATGCTAAAATTAACGAGAACACTCACGGCAATATTAAGAAGGAAAAAGTATTGTCCTCACTTCAAGAGAGCTGAAAATAGAACTTGAGTTTTTCCACCACTTGGCTCCTCTCCACAAAGAAAATCTCTACTTCAGTTATTTGTGTTGTGCTTGACACATATAGGCTACCAAGGTATGGCTTGAAACTCATACTCCATGTATTCAAGAACACATTATGGTGGTGCTACCACCTACCTAAGTATCAGTATGTACAGATGTCAACAGTGAAATGTCTGATTTTCAGAGTCACGTAAGCCTTGATTTAGAACAAAACCACTGCCATTACAGATGGCAAAGGCTGGCTCACATGGAGTGCCACCAGCATACCATCTTAACCATCACAGTAATGGTAAGCCTAAAACTAGTTTGGACAAAACTACAGCAAAGAAGTAGTCCTAGAGCTTTAAAATGCTATTGATACTTCAACATATAATCCTCCTAAAATAACTGGATTCAACAGCATAATATTAAGTCCCTTTTTATTGGTTTCTTCTGTGTTTGGCTACCGATTGTCCGACTTGATATGGAAAAAAGGGTGGAGTATGAATAATACCAAAGAGAGGATACCCCCAGTTATGCTGGTTTGTATCAAACTATCACATAACTCAAAGGTCAGGATCAAACTTTCTGTTGCCTGGCCAAAACTGCAAAGCTATATGAAAACGTTGGTGTAAATCTAAAAAAATATTGAGATGCTTAGCAGTTATTTCCTGGCTCATCTTATCTTGGGAGAAATCTATCAAACCAGTAGTTGGAAATCTGAACAGATATGCAAGATATAGTGCTCATACCAATTCATTCACAGTTTTTCAGAAAGTGTACCTGTCAGTCTCCTGCAAACTGCAATTTTTGGCAAATATTCTTCCCCTATATTTCTTATCCTACTCTTGAATTTTAAAGATTCTACGTATGCCCAATAAACATAAAAAAAAAATTTTGCAACAGTACGTATAATCTCAACAGACAAAAGTAGTTTTTCTCTCTAGTCGTTCTACAGATCCAATGTGACCATGTTCAATCTAGTTTATTTAAGATCTTTTTCCCATTCTTGGGTTATTTTGGTAGACCATGCACTATTATAAAGTTCTTCGCAATCAGGCAATGAGACCAAGCACTGCTTTGAAGTAGATGAATGGAGCAATTTAAAGATGCATAATTGCTGCAGGAAAGAAGAATGTACTAGAATACTCACTTTGATGAATCTATGAAGTATATTACAAGAGCACCAATACTAAGAGCGAAGACTAAGACAACCTACAAAAGAAAAGAAAAGAAAAGAGATTTAACAGTGTTAAAGTCAAACATTTATTCTTTTACACACACACACACAAAAGAAGACAAGGAAAATTATAAACTAGGATTTTTTTTCATTTAAATTTCAGCTGTCATTTTCTTTAGAAAGCTATTCCTATTTGAATTGCAAACAAGCGTGTTTTCTTGCATTGAAAAAGAGACAAACAAGTTGAATCCTAGGTCAGGGAAACCCAGTATACAATTAGCTCTTAAAGCCTAACCTATGTTAAACTATGTTCTTTAATTTCAAATGGCAAGCAATCCCAACTGCATGTCATTCAAATCACACTGTAGCTTTATCAGACCCAAAACTGAAACAACAGATTCACCCTAGAGCTGGAGTTTTGAGCTGAGGAGTGCTAAAATGACCATGTAATGATGAAAATGAAATTTGAGAAACTTAACTCATAATCTGTTTAGGACACTATAACACTCCTCTCATTCTTTCAAGTTTTGGAAAGTACACAAAACTGTGCTTTTATTATCCATTTCACGTAGCAAGTCATATATTAGAACATTCAGCCATTGCCTATTTGTTAAAGGAGTTGCCTAAGAAAAAAAACCAGCATAAATACACCAACCTTGTATTTGAGTTATATCCAATCCCATAATAATCATCACTGTGCTGCTTAAATAAAGTTATATAGATGCAGGGTAAGATCTTCCAAGATACTTAAGGAATTTAAACATTCTATGCCAATTCATAGAATTGCCACTAAAATGCAAATATCTAAATTTTGCAAGAAGTTCCAGATTCCCATGCTACACCAAACAGCAAAATATGTATGCAAAACTCCAGCATTCCCCTACTGTAATAAAGCAAGCTTGCTTTCTCTTCTGTGTCCCCAAAACACATATCTAACATTACAATTGATAATGTCCCCAAAGTCACAGAAAGAGCACCAGAAGATAATAGAATCTTAAATGCCATTTTTATCCTGCTAGCAGAGAAACACATATTTTTCCTTTGCTAAGTGACAGAGGTATTGAGTTGAAAACATCAAGTGTGTGAAAAAAGCAGGGCCTGAACCAATCAGGTTAGAGTTATATTAAATTTTTTAAAAATAAAATTAATATCCTTCCATGCTATATAAACACATTTATAGAGACTCAGATACAGGATTTTTCCTGTATTCCCATCTAAAAAAAGCTGAAAGCAACCTGGTTATTCAGACCCAGAAAAACAATTAGTGAGTTTAGGTCTAGATTCAGATTAGAGTCTTTGCTAGATTGTCATGGGAGATAATGCCTATAACACAAACAGACTGGTACCCCAAACTCACAGCAACTAGAAACTAAGGGAGGAAAAATCCCATACAAGTATGTGAATTATTGCCTTTTTTTGTTAACCAGGCCATGGGGAGAGAAGTTTACTCGCTCTGTTTATTATTCCAATGCATTTGGCACAATATTGCAATTGCTACACATCTATTATAACTTCTCTCTGTCTGGAAGGAAAGAATGTTTTAATTTATAATAACTTACTGTTTGGTTAAGATTGAGAAATGTAAAGTTATATGCTAGCAGCCACACTGACTAAGCACTTAGTATCAAGTTAAAAATAAACACTAATCTGATTAAAGGAAAGAGGGGAAAAAAATATGGAATAGTTGCTGCCTATCCTTAAATCTTCTCTTAAAAAAAAATCCAGACACAGAGTTCAACAAAAGTCTACAATGCCTTTTTGAGGCAGGAGCCTGAGAAACTCCAGATGAAATTCACTGTAAAAAAGTTTTGTTTTCCACTCTTAGCAATATGGTCCAGAAGAACTTTGACTGCTCTGTTGCAGTCAAACTGCAGTCAAACTTTATACATCCACATTAAGGACAGGGCAATATAAGAAAGCTTCAGGGAAAGTATAGACATAGAGAAAATACTTTCAGAATTAAGCCATGATAACCATAAAGGGGAGGAGCAGACCTTCCAGGACCAGGCCTACATAAGAACAATGATGATATTGATAATCCAATGGGTGGCACTGTTTCCCCTGCAACTGCACTGAATTAATGTCCTGGCATTATTGAAAAACCATGGGAAATTGGAAAGGCTGTTCGCATTAGAGAGGAGGGCGATGGTGACACATCCCCAACAATGAGTAATACAAGGACTCTAGAGCAGGAACTTCAATCTCTTATTGAAGACATTGTAACATTTGAACATTCTGTGGACCACGAAACAGAACTCATTGAAGTTTCAAAGGCAAATTCTTGCTTATAAAACATTGAACTATCCAAACATCATTAATACAAAACAGCATAGAACTCAAGAGGTAAAGCAAGAAATAAAAATGGAATAGTTGTCTATTTTTATATTCCTCTCAACATGAAGTATTAAAATAAGAAGTACACAGCAAAACTGAAAACCTTTCAGGAATCCTGTAACCCCTAAACTTCAGGGCACCAGAGAGTCCTTTTTTTTATAACCTGATAGCAATCTGTGCTTTATCGCTCTTCAGAGCTGTCTGTCTGAAACTCTTTTAATTCTAAGGTTACATTTTTCAACCCTAAAATTTCCACATTGCTTAGAATATATTAAGATCTTAATTATTAATATCTTTAGAATTTCACTTCATTTCTAAATGCATACAGTAAATACCATTAATGAGCTACTGAGCTTTTATTTCAAATTGCCAAAGGTGAATATATATTATTTCTTATGTCCATAACGCTATGTTCTTGGGAAACATAATTTTGGAACATCAAATTTTGCAGTACTGTCAGTAGCCTGAAGATTTGATCCAATGTCAATGAAAAACTACAAAATTTAAATATTAAAAACAAACTTCCTTGAACCATAAAAATGGAAATCAGTTATACTTCTTTCATAAAGAAATAGAATTTACTTGCCTGGATTTGTTAGAAGCAAAAACATGCATTTCTAAGGACACATCAGCTGCAAGTTACATTTAAGTAGGAATTACTTAATCCTTGCTTGACAACCCCAGCATTGATTTGAAGACTCGAATATACACGAGCATCTGTGAAATTATCGCTGTTTAACAAAAGTAAGACTTGAGCAAACCTAAACCACAGAAAAGCCAAAATGGCTTACTTAAATTGATGTCTCATTAATTGATACCCTATATGCAAACAACAAAATTCAGAAAGCATTCCATGTAGGCAAAGCCATAAGTGGTAAGAAATTATGCACCGCAGCTGATATAAACAGCTGAGCAATTAATATCTCTTAGGTTGCTATAAATACAAATTAAGTAAGTGCTATTTACTATAATGCAATATAGATTCTTGCTTTAAAAATAAGTGTTCCCCACTTTTTCTTTTTCTTTTTTTTTTTTTTTTGGTAGCACTTAATTCCTTAAGGTGCTTTTATTCATATGACCTTTGGACACATCACAGTAAACTAAAGCAGCTGCATCATGATAAATTTTACAATTCATATTAGTTCAGCCAACAAAATCAGAACTTCATGATTGGTCAAGACCAATAAAATGTTTTGTGTATTTTCATAGCAATCTATAGTAAATTTTTGTTTAGAGGCTTTTCTTTCACTATACCCTGTCACCCAGGAATAAGGATTTCTAAAATCCATAAGCAACACCTAGTACCATGCTCCAGATTGACTTTTGTACACTGTACACTGACTTTTGTCTGGGCTTAAACACATTGTCCTGAATCCAGTCTTTCTGCTTCTGCTGTTTATCTGGTCCCTAACAGCCCAATGTATAACTAATTAAACCAACAAAGTACAAAATATCTACTATCTATTTTACAAGGTCATAAATTTCCAGGGGCTTTTAAAAGGTCATTCTACCTCATTCAGGTTTGCAAGATCATATTTCTTATTGATGAAACGTGCTATTAATATCTTCCAGAACAACTGTATACAATGCCAGCTTCTCTTTAAAGAAAGCTATCTAACCACACACCAGTAGCCATGAGCCACCTTACAAGAGCAAATCAGGAAGAGAAAGATAAAGTGGCAAAATAATGAATAAAGAAAATAAGATTCCATCTTGTTCCTACCGGCAAAAAAATAATAAATGAAAAGTTCAAACAAGGATTCTAAGAAACTGGGAAAGTTCCCATTGTTTACCTTTTATTCACAAATATAGGGAAACAGATTTTGCAGTTAATATACTCTCTACATAAGAGCCATGCTTGGTGGAACATAGTGCTGTGAAGAAGCAGCAGTGATAGATGCATTGGTTCTCATGTGAGTACAGACGAAGTGTAAATTCTACAGCCAGCACCTGCTGTTGACAACAGGATACAGGTTAACAGCTATGAAGCTCGAGGGAGGTGTCTGCTGGGTAGTGTTCTAGCTAGTAAATCTGTCTTGGTGACTTATTGATTCTGCCATTTTACATGCAGAAGAGGCAGGTGGTGCAGGGAAAAAAAAAAAAAAATCAAATAAATAAAAAACCACAAGAAAATCTCCAAATACCCCAAAACCCACATTTCTACTATTTCTTCTGTACTTTGAATGTCAGATAGGATTCAACATCCTTTTCTAAAAGGAACTAAGCATCTCCAAACTAGACAGTGAGCAACCCCACCTTTCAGAGAAGTCAGAAAAGGTTCAAGAGCACACAAGTTTGAAAAGCCTTTACTAACTCTTAGTTTTGAGCCTGAAGCAATTAAGATACTAAATCCAAACTTTGCAACTTTGATAACCGTATTAAAAATTCTTAGAAACCCAAACACTTAACAATGTTTGCATGCAGGTTATTTCCTGTCAATTACATTTTCTGCTTTTAAATGTTGTTTACCTTTATTACACAACAAGGAATTAACTAAAAACCTAATTAGCCATTAAGTTCTAAAGTAAATAAATTAGTCACCAACATGCATTAAAAAGAGTACTGAAAACTTTGGCAGCTTTATGAGATTCTTGGCTATATAAATTTTCCACTTCAGCAAAGCTCATATAAACTTTCCAACTAACAAGAAAAGTCAAAATTTATTCAAAAGAGGAGGTGAAGGGGAGTGAGAACTGACCATTAGATAAACCAACAGACAATGTCTTGGTGAATTTCTCTAGGAAAGTTAATAGCAAGGATTTGATTTTAAAAATAAAAGGCAGCAATAAATTAGGTCACCACAAGCTCTGGATGATGATCATGAGCAATTAGAAGACTTGGTTATTATCCCTAGTTCTGCCACTCATGTGGTGTGTGACCAAAAGCATATTATTTGACCTGTCCAGGCTTTCTCTTCTCTCTCTTGCTTTCATCTGGCAAGGACACTGCCTGTCAACTCATTAGGGCAACAGCTGTCTTTCATTACAGCTGTTTGCAATGGATCTAGCACAGCTGAGACCTCTACTGCTGCCACAGCAATAACAGCAAGACTGAGCAGGACACTATGCAGTAATGTCAGCACTACCTGTGAGAGCAAAGGGACCTTATTTATTAAAGGGTTTTTTATTTCTAAGATAATAGGTGTCTCTTTATTTTATATCTCAAAGATAAATCTCTTGTTTATCTATCTAGAATTAAATTTTTGGTCCCATTAAGCCACTACCCAGCATTAAAATTGTGTATTTATTGTAAATATATCTTAAAAAAAACCACAGTGCATATTTAATGCATCTATTCGTACAGATTTGCCTAATAAGTGATAAGAAATATAGAAAGAAAATTACTGTGAGAGAAAATAGATACACAAGAGTTACCCACCCTCCCCTCTACCTCCCCCCCGCCCCCCCAAAAAATGTCAGTGATGTATTCAGTTCCCACATATTGAACTTATGCACCAGAACAGTAATTTGAGTATTTTCTGAAAGGTACAGGTAAGATGGAATGTAAAGGCCTAACTCACTGTCAGTTTGCCTAACTATTCATAACTGCAACAAGTAATTAAGGTAACAAGTCACTAAGAATAGGATCACAGCCCTGAATAAAACCACACCAAGCAGAATTAACAATTCAGCCTGTCTGCCATCAGCTGCATTTTATTCTCTCTCCAATAAAAAATTCAACTTTCTTGCATACACTTTAAGAGACTATCTCTCATTTGAGCAGACTGCTTGAAATGAAAAAAAGTCTTTATTATTAAAACGTTGCTGTGGGATCAAAGTTCAGGAATCCCCAAGGAATATGAAAAATCAAAACAGGAAATAAACCAAAGAAAATTAGTATCTTAATGCACTTTTGTTTTCCTCACACATTCCCAATCTCATCTGAGGAAGAATTTTTAAAACTGAAATATCTTTGATAGCAAAGATATCTTGTTCTGTACACATTTCTAATACCTGTGAATATTTCAACTTTATTTTTCTTTCTTTATACAAAGTGAGTTTTTTTTCCTCAACTTTCCACTGACATATTGACAATAAAATGAAAATTTTTGTTCAATCCATAAATCCTAAAAGACGAAGATTTTCTAATTAGTGAAAAAATACAAGACAAAAAGTCCCATCTGTTAATGGTGTTCTGTAGCTTGAAGTTAATTAGGTTTGCTGGGATAGTGCCTAGCAATATGATCAATTAAAGTGTATGCAACTTTTCCAATTCAGTATTTAATTTTGTTAGTTAAAAAGTAGCAGTACTTTCTATTACAATGTGCCATTTTCTAAAACTAAATGCATAGCATTTTATCTATATAAATATATGTATATGCATGTATATGTTGGTTTTTTTAACTCCACACTAAAAGGTCCTTCCTCCTGATTACCTAGCAATCATTCAAATCACCTCCCTTTAAGGTCAACAATAATTATATTCTTTTTTTTGTATATTGGTAAAAGTGTAACCCACACTTATTTCCAGTGGATGCATGATGCATCTACAGTCACACCGAGCAAGAGTTTTGTTGGTAACAGTCACATACAAACTATTCTTCAAGTTGTCGATGTTCTCATTTCCAAGTCCCTCGTAGTTTGACTGTAGACAAGGGCCATCAGGGATCCTGCTGGAATGTCATTTTAGAGAAATGAGCGACTAACCTCCTAAACAATCAGATCACGCTGACTGAAAAGCAAACAAGCTCAAAGGCAAAAGAACCCAGTCCTAGAGGATGGTTGCGCTACCACTTACAGCAGGGGGGTAGCACTCAGTGATGGTTGCTTATTCACAGTTGCATTCAGTGCTAGGCCTGGGGAAAGCTTCTGCTTATTCTGTCACTCCCTGAAACACAGGGAATGGTAATTAATTTTTTCCTTTGTCTCTATGTTCCTATGTTTCAATCATGACAGAACGCTGTTTATTTCCAGAGGAGGAATTGGAATCAAATAACTTCACATGGAACTCTTTGTTTTAATAATAACTCTAGAGATTGAGGTAAGTGAGATGAAGCAGCAAGCAAAGAGCCTTACACTTTCCGGTATAGTGCCTACACAAAAAGATCTCCACCTGTGCATGGAACATCTTAAAAAGATTAAAAGTGCACTAATTTATAGAAAGAACAAAACAGACATGAGATTGCCCCAAATCATAAGCAGAATCTGTATAGTTAATTTAGAAAATAATCCAACTGCAATAGCTCAACATCAGGGAAATTAACCCCCTGAAACAAAGTGGAAATCAAGCAAGTTCTGTTCAGTAAAAGTAATAATTTGCAAACAGTGAACACACACCTATATCTGGAATACTACAAAACAGAACTGAAAAGTAATAAACTACCAAAAAAAATTATACATACATCCATATATATATACACACTGGCAAATACTGTCTTTTTAAATTATGCAATTTTCTATTTCTTAATTGGTATTTGTTTAAAACAAACAAAAACACTCCCAAACCCAAGCAAACAAATTTCACTGCTCTTCTCTTTACTTCAATATACTGTACTCCACACCAGTTCCAATCAGCAATTCGATAACTGAACAAGCACATAAGAGAATACCCAAGAAACTGACAAGAAAAAAAAACAAGATGGAAAACAAACAATGGTGGTAAAAATGCCAGAAAATCATAATATAATAGGGTAAAGAAAATGCTTTGTCTTTTAAATGTTGAAATCAGACATGTATTTCTGGAAATAAGGGTTTGGGGTAAAAAAAACACTAGCAAGTGCTCCCAGGAACAAATAAAGTTGCAAATGTGGACCTTCTAGAATTTAGGCCTGATCCTCACTAACACTGCTGCTAAAGGAACATCAAGCTTTATGGCCATGTCATAAGAAATCACTAAAAGAAACTATATTTCTTTGAGAATGAACCACTTTGAAGATTACTTGTACTGAAACTATTTACCTCACACATTCAAATTAGTTCTATATTGTATTGCAGCCAAAAGGAATCCTCACATTCTTCAGTCATTTTGACATCAATCTGACATGTAACCTACATGACAGACACTCATGTCAATAAAAGAGGAAGAGAAGGACTGAGTGGTTACTTCCTCTTCCTGAGGTTTTTTGATTGAATGAGTTGGGCAAGTTCATTTACTCAGATTTGCTGTTGCTATTCACCAATTTTCAAGTAGCAGAAACTCCACAAACACAGAAACAATTCTCTCCCTTTTTCAATTATTTAGGTTCTTAGTCACAAGAACCCACACATTCAGCAAAGGGGGGTGCAGCTGTGGAATTATTTTCTGAAAAAGTAAAAATTGAAAGCTCCTGGCTTAAGTAAAGTCCAATGAAATTTCATTCAAGGAAAAGATTGAATGAAGAAGTAGTCAATCATGTAGCGTACCAAAAAGCATCTGAATGCTTGTCAAGGATTGTACTTTGAAACAGTACGAAAACAAGACACAGCCTTCAAAAGAGAAAAGAATCACTACTAAATGCATCTGATTAACTGCAAAATCAGTTTTCTGCTGCAACACTCAACATTGCAGCTCTCATCTTCCATTTGACATTACATAATGTGGTGGGTTTTTTCTTAAGTCTTTTCTAATATAAAGATAATTTCCAGAATTGTAATATTTCTCCTTCCATTCCAAAACATAGAGTATCCACAAAAGAATGAAGCCATGTATTAATTGATCAAGTTCAGGAAAATCCATAGCTGTTTCATAGACTCCTAAAGGGAGGTAGTCCATCAAGAACATGACTTTTTCATAGGGACTACTTCAGAGATTTGCATGAGAATTTGCAAGAGCTCACTGTGTCACAATTCACACTGCTCTGTTATTAGGCACAGCTTACCGACAACTATATCAGAAGCTTTCTTGTGGCAATTAAATGAAATATCAAACGCTGGACATCAATGAACAAAGTCAATGCGAGGAAACCATGCTAAATAGGAAGGGGGAAAACTATTGTTGCTGGAGTGAAACAACATAGTGCTTTTGAAAGTCACTTTTGTAAGCACATTTTTCCTCCTTTTTCTCTGGCATTGTTTGTCCTTCAATCATTTTGCCCATATTGATAGCTTTGACTGATAGCCACAGGAAAACATCTCTCATACCAATCTGCTTTGAAGACTGAAAAATTGGCTTTTTTGATCATTAGGAAAAAATCTAAACCTACTTAATCACTCAGCTTTATATGAGAATTTGTGAATACAAAAAGCTGCCTTTAATTAGGGTACAAAAGAAAACTATAGGAAGAGCAAGTCTGAGCAGTGACTGTAAATTGTAGCACTGAATAAATTTTAGTCATTGCACAGACTTAATATGTCTGAAAATTCTATACAAGAGCATATAACTGAAGTGATCCGAAAACAGAAAATAAAACCAGCATAATATTTTTCCAGGGGCTATTTCAAAATATAATTCTCATCAGAACTCTCAATTACCATAACAACATAAATATAAACAACGTGAGCTCTTATGGTTTTAGACTAATTTGAACTGAAAAGCCTGCCAATTAATTCTTTGACACAGTCATTAATCATGAGATATGAGACCTCTATGTAATTAGATAATAAAATTTAGCAATTTCACTGGAGCAGCTAAACCTAAATCAGACAAACATTCAGGGTGGTGGTGATCTTGGTTTATTGGGAAGCATTCACTCATGGTAAGAAAGCCATTTTCGATTGGCTTTGGAAGTGAACTGAATAGCTTCGTATAGTGTTTTCTGCTCCTTTTATAAAAACATGAGCATAAAGACTTTCCTTTTATCTTCTGTAAAATCTGCACAAGTAAAGTTACATGCTACTACAGGTGAAATCTTGATTCAAATTTGGTGCTAAGCTGCACTGCTACATGGAGGCTTCTTCACACTTTGGTATTTCAGGGAAAGGCAGATGCCTTTGATAAGGTCAGTTCCAGGCATTGGTGATTTCCATACTGTAATCATCAAGGAAATGTTGATGGCCTGTCGTGAATATCATTAATCTGGAATTATGATTCAACATCATGTACCAAATGGTGAGAAATTCATGAGGTATGAAGTGGAATCAATGATTTGCAACCATCGCTAAAGACTAATGCAGAAAACAAATGATGTAGCAATGATGTAGCTAGCAAAGGTAAAAAGTTATTTTTACACAACAAACCTTTACTTGTGGTGAATACTTTTTTACGTGTTGAGGTACAGGATGAAAAGGGCAGTTTATCTGTAAGGATACAAAGACTGATTTATTCATCAAACTTGTTTCCTGCAGGTGAGTTTTCCTGTGTTGCTATGTGGTTGTAACTTGAAAACTGAAAACTTTTTAGCCTTTTTAATGCTGTCTAATGATAAAATCATATAATTGAAGGCTTGCAGAACAAACGTCCAGTGTAACTTTCTTGAAAAGTCTTGTTTACTACCCTTGCTTTTAAAAATCATACAGCAGTGACCACTAAATCTGGCCTAAAGCTGACCTTTTCCCTTGATAGTGACACTAAGGCAGGTCCCTTAACTTTCACTCTCCGGTGTTGTGGCTTTTGTTCTTTTTTGATAACATCATGAGTTTAATTCAAAGACAATTTTTCAGACTCTTCCCTTCCTCTGGGTCCATAGTCTTTGCATCTTTACCTGGATTTGCCAGTTTGTGGTAGCTCCTACCAGCATCCTTATTCTTCTTACAGATACTCTTTTGAAGATGGTGATCTAGAAAATAGGCTGCCTTCCTGCATTCTTTATATGGGCCCTTGTGAAGGTCTAAGACTGTAAGACCACTATGTTTCATTCTGGAGTGGTCTTATTCACAGATATTAAAAACAGAGGGTGGAGAACGAGAAACATACAACTTCATCATATATTCTGCCTCATAACTGTCAGTTGGTACATAATTGTTCCCCTTTTCTTCATGCTTGCTTCAGCCTGTCTATTTTCTCTTTCTGAGGAGCTTTTTAGATGTAACAACAGTTACATCAGTTAGTTTATCTTTAGTCTGGAATGAGAAGTTTGTCTCTCCAAGGTGTAGGCCCAGCTCCTTTCCTCCACTGCACTGAATCATCAGATCCACTTCCTTGATGCTCAGCCCCCCCTGAAGACCCTGCTGTTCCTCTCTTTTAGTGAAAGGTGAAGGAAATTCAGGCAAGTGAAAGAAAAGGACCACCATTAGTGGGTGGTCCATTTGTTTTTTGTATCACACCAAAATCCCATCAACCCCTGGGCTCTGCCAATGACCTTCCTCCTCCACTGAACTAGCTCACAGGACATAAATCCCCTGCACAAGACCAAAAAGTGGGAAAAAAGCAAGAAGAGAATCAAATGTAGTCCAATGCCACTTAAAAAGTGCTTATACCAAATCTGCATATGAGAAATATTTATACTTCGGTGATGACACTGCACAAGAACAAACACTATCAAGTCTTAATACTAACAAATAATTTGTTTTCTCAGCAGCTTGGCTGACATGTTTCCTCTCTGACTCCCAGAGCTGGAAGAAAGAGCTTTCAGCATTCATCATTTCAAACATCAAATTAAGTTAAAATTCCTATTGCTGATTGCCTAAAAGCTCAGAATCTCTCTTTCATCAAAACAATCTTACAACAAAGACCTATGTAAACGCGTGCCAAGGCAAGTGAACACTGCTGACTCAGAAAGGAAGTCCACCTACTGATTCATTAGCATGACTGCCAGCAGCACTGATGTATTCTTTGGAGATCTCTTCTTTAGGCAGTTTCTCAATTCATAGTTTGGTTTCTTACTGTGGTTCCAGGTATATTAAACACCAGGAAGACCAAACACACATCCAGATCTGCTTATATACCTGACTTTAAAACTGCAGCTTTTTCTTAACTACAAGAGCCATTAGTAGGAGGTCACTAATAACAAGAACATGCTGCGGAGATATTCCATGATGGAAAACATGGGCAGGAGGACATGCCTCTGTGAATGAGCAAAGCCTTTGTTAGAATGGGGGACACACACTGTTTGCACTGACAAGGCAACCCCCTGAGACAGGTGCTCCACCACCGACAGTAAAGTTATAAATTGCACATTAACAGAGCAAACTGTCTTATTTTTGTTCCAATTCCATGGTGGATTAGAAGCAAATGAGCATCGTACTGAATATATAGAGCATCTGATTAGATTGTGTTAGCGCTGACCACTTTACATACGTTCCCAGAACAAAGCCCTTTGTGTGATTCAAGGGAATCACACAAATTCAAGAGAATCACACAAAGCTCAGCCCCTTTATTTGCAAAAAACAGTAGTCAGTAAATCACCTTCTTCACAAATCTGCCAAACCGTTCTGAAAAAAGGCAAGTCTGCGCAGCAAGCATTTTTGGATGATACCTGCACAGGCATGTTTAAACTATAACGAGTTAATTCTATGAAAAAAATATTGACCTGAATTGGTTGAATAATACTGTATTGATAATTTTAATTTCTGAAATATTTTAATGGAAAAAGTAGAATAACAATTAAACAGATGCAGAAAGATAACACAAGCAAACCCCTTCTTCTCCCCTACATTGCAAAAGAACGAAGGCTGAAAAACATATATGAAGTCCTCCAATGCCCTTCAAAATTTTAACATTTTATAAAAATCTTACACTTTTAAAGCAAAGACTTTCTTATCTAGAAATGTAACGTGTATCAGACCAAAACTAAACAAACCAAATTCTAAATCTATATTTAACCCTTCATTTAAGAGTGTAAGAATTTTAATTTCTCATTAAAAGTTTTTTGCTTCCTTGCAAACAACAGGAGCCAGTACAGTCACTTGAGCTCAGTTAATGTTTTGAAAGGTTTCTTCAAGACCATACAGAATAGAAACTTACTGTGTTAAAATTAGAGAAAAAAAAAAAACCAAAACAAAAACACACCAAAACAAAAAAAAAACACCACCAAATTGACAGTGTCTAACTTAAAACGCTTTTTTTCTTCTGTGATTTTATGAAAAAAGTCCTCCATTGTTTTGTTTCTGCAATCAAAGAGGTACTGAGTGATAAAAGCTCAAATGCCATTTTAAAGGATAAAATTCTCAGTCCATTAGCTTGAGAAAATGCCTTTTTTATATTAAGGCCCCAGGACTCCTGAAGAAGTTCTTCAAGCACTTGTAAGAGCAGCTGAGTGTGCCTAAGTTCCTATATTTGAGAGCTATAAATTGTTCATAACCAGACATATCTTGGAACTAATACACTTACACGCCTTTTCAAAAAGCATTTGAGGTGAGTTCTTATCAAGAGGTTTAATGAATTTGCAGAAACAATGCCGTTCTCCATAAACTCTTAGGAAAGCTACGACTTCAGTAAAACCCTATTACATTCAGTGAAATACATATTATTATAAAAGAAAACCAAACAAATCAAACTAATCTCTTCTGTGTTATTTGTAGTCCGCTCTTGACAGTACCACTTGATGATAGTTTATCATGAGCCTTGACAAATTGTACCAGTTTGGTCTGGCATTTCAGTTTATGTCCTGTTTCCAGAGAAATGATAATATGAACATCTCAGATTTCATTACTAATAAAGAATAAAAAAAAAATGACATTTTTTTCCAGCTCATCCAGTTTTAAATTAGAAGGTAATAAAATTTGCCTACAGTTAATGATTTCAATGGTTGAAATACCTGTTTTAATACGAAGAAACCTCACTGTTTTTAAAATGTATTATTTTGAGGATCATTTGAATGTAGACTTAGGCATGGTAAATGCTTTGGAATCTGTGTTATTGACAATATTGTTTATTACATATTACAAAGCTGGTGATCTTGAACACCACCACCTACTTTTACAGGATTGTTTAGTTTTGCAGTGCAGTCTATGCGATAATTTTAAAACAAAAAAGAAATTTTAAAACTAGAAATATCCTCTAGTTTGAAAGTTACCAAATTCAAAATTTACCACCATGTGCACTTTGTGCTAAGTTTATGGCAACAGCTTTAGTCTTCTCATCACAGTAAATTATTGGCAAATGGTTGTAGTTTTTGCAACAGTTATATAGAGGATAAATATATATATACTATAATGTAATGTACAGTGAAGTTTAGAATACCTAAAAAGTAAAAATAATATCAAACTCTTCAGGAGAAAAACAACTGTCAAAATACATTGCTAACATGATCCATATCTTTTTAACACAGTAGATGACCCAAAAAATAGAAAATAATGAGCACAAAGATGTCAGGTTGCAATAATAAAATTGCACTTTTCTTCTCATAAATACCATGAAATGAAGAATGCTATAAAACATTATATGATGACTGAATCAATTTTTCCTCCTGGAAATTTTCAGGTAGAACACATTTGATGATGTTTAACAGCATTATATTTTAAGAGAAAAAAAAAATCAATTAAACAACTCTTCAGTGGAAGCATACATATAGGAATAAGAATTTCCTCAAAGATGGTAAGTCTATCCATTTCAGAAAAACCAGTGGTCAGTGGGAAAGGTATTTACCCAAGATACATGAGGGGTTTTTTATGTTCTTTAAAATATGGGCATTAAATCTGCATCTTTCTCAGTTCCTCCAGTTTGAGATGCTCTATTTTGTGTAAATCATTAAATATCCTTTGGAGGAGGAATGTACCATATCTCCTACAAACAAGTTAAGTGATATAATTAGTCTTCTCCTGAGAAGAGTTCTTGCAGTCTCCTTTTTCTCCTGTCAGTCTCTCCACCTTTTAATTTTTAATTATTATTTTCAAGTAATATGGTTTATCCCAAAGCATACTGAAAATTTTGCAGAACTGGTCAAGTCTTTACTACTGAGATTCAAGCTTCTTGCATTTTAGTTTTCGGGTGGCTGGGTTTTTTTTTTCCCCATGACTATGAAGACAACATTCAGATTAGAACATTTTTTACTTTACTACTATTTAGAGTTACTATGAAACTGACCTGTGGAAAATTATATCCCTAGGGCACTGCAGAGGTACCTTATTACAATTAGTCTCTATTATTAGATAGGGGGAGTTGCATAATTCAGGTATAAAATTAGAAACTCCTATGAATTTTATATGTTGCAATCTCCTGCAAGATATGAGATTTATCAAGTTATTTGTATCTTTGGCCATACAGGTCTGAATATAGTTGAGTTTATCTGCTTTGAGGATTCAAGCTGGACTACAGGACAATTTTGTGTCAGGGAAGCTACTGCTGAGCCTTCAAATCCTGCATCTCACAATACGTTTGTCCACATACAGGAAAGGCATGATTATGTTTTATTTTTCTGATAAATCTCTGAACTCATATTAATAGTTTGTTCAATTTTGAAATATATGTGAATGTGTACATATTTTACTCTTTTATAAATGTAGATCTTCGTGCAAACACTTGTGCACACATGCACATTAATTAGTGAAGTTAGATAATAACTAGCACAGAATAACTTGTGGGCACTGTGTAAAAGGTGATAGGAAGAAAAAGTCACTCTCTTTTTTTAGAGTTGCCAGTTCTGCTCATTTATCTGTTTTTGGCAGTGAAACATACTAATTTTTGCCAAATAAAATATAAGCACTGACATTGTGCTGAGGCTAGCAAATTATGTAGGACTTTGTTTCATCAAAGCAAATTGCAACAAAACTGCCAAAAAACCAGCAGTGATCCATTATGCATCAAAAGACAGGCAGCTTAAGCCCAGCTCCATTTACTTTCCAAAAAGAGTCTAATGCCTTCAGCATAAAGCCTTGGTAAGTCGTTGTCCATTTTAATCAGATTTGTGCAAACTGTATTATTTGGCTGGTTACAGGGTTTGAATTCTTGTGTTTTCTTTGCACAATCAAATTTATTTTATGATTTATCTCTCCCATCAAAAAAGATTTATTAAGCAATCCAATCACTCCAGACAAAATTCTGGGATAACTGGGATAAGATATATAACTTAAAAAGCAACATGAAGTTTTATAATTCATAGAATAGCATAGGTTCCTTCACCACTAAATAACCTCTTTTTCTGATACTCTAAAAGAGTTTCTACACTAGGAAACTAACAAACAAAAAAAAAGAGACAGCGAGAAGAGATGGGAGAAATCAAACTTAAAGGGGAAATGGAGGCTGTAGAGGTAAGACAAGGCATAATGGGACATGGTGTAGGGGATGACTTTGTAGAGTAGGGTAGATGGTTGGACTCGATGATCCCAAGGGTCTCTTCCAATCTAGACAATTCTATGATTCATTGATAATGGTTTTAAAGTGAAAGAGACTTGGTTTAGATTAGATATAAAGAAATTCTTTACTACGATGGTGGTGTGTCACTGACACAGGTTGCCCAGGGAAGCTGTGGATGCCTCATCCCTGGAAGTGTTCAAGGCCAGGCTGGATGGGCCTTTGAACAACCTGGTCTAGGGGGAGTTGCCACCGCCTGCGGGCAGGGAGGGTTGAAACTAGGTGATCTTTAAAGGTTCTGTCTAACCAAAAACATTCAGTGATTCTATGATTCTAAATGTTCATTATTTTCCATTAGTTACAAGGCCAAAGTAATTTAAAAAAAAAAAAACAAAAAACCCCAACAACAACAAAAAAACCCCAACCACTTTATTATTCCAGTTAGCTACTTAACCTCTCCCAAAAAGTCAGATGCAAGCAAAGATGTAAAATCAGGGGCTTTATCATAATAACTTTAAATAACAGTTGTCATAATAACTTGAAATAGATTTCATTTCTTTGTTTTTTTTTTCTTTGAGGACAGTGAGTATGTCTTTTTATGGAGAAGCAGGAGTGAATGACACAATTTACTCCTTTCTCCTTTATCTTTATCCAGCCAACCGCTGAACACCCTGGATTTCTGCCAGCTTCAATGGAATCTACATTTCTCAGTTTCACTATACTGTATTACTGACAGCAAAGGATTTTTCCAGAATACAATAAATCACATCGATAACTAATGCTTGTGTCCTAAATAAATGAAGTAAATACTGTGGTATAAAAATAAGTAAAGGAAAATAGAGTCTGACTATCAGCTAACCAATGAGCTCTATTGATCCGCACATAGAATCTAAAGGGAAGAAATGCTCCTGCCATCAAAAGTAACTTCCGTTTGAAATAAACTAATTTTGGCATATATAAACTAGATACTCACAGTCTAAATACTTTATAAATATTATATCAGAAAGTCAAAGAACACGTAGGTGTGGGAGTAGCAACATGATTAGCAAGAGTACAACTGACACCTTGCAAACAAAAAATCTTCCTTAATGGCCAAACAAATTAAAGGTACATCAAACTATTGCTCATTAACTCATGTGTCCTCCAATAGTAATAAATTTTACATCGAACTTATGTTTACTGTTATATCTGGGTTTGTTTTTCATTTAACTTGTTAAAATTATGGATATTTTTATCTAGGAAATACATTCAATAAAGTATAAGCCTTATTTTAAAATATACATATGTAATTCAAATTGGCTCAACAAAGGACCTTAAAATAATATGCTATAGCTAGAGGTCCTGCAGTAATATGAAGGTAGACTAGAACAATAAAATTCTCTCTCTGGTGCTATAAGGCCAGATATTTAATGTTAGTAACAAATTCAATTTAGGTTTTTTAAAAAGGGGGCAAGATTTTCATATGAATCATTTCCCATTTCAATAATCTTGACAGTAAAAAATGCTTGGCAAAGTTAGTATCTGAGCACTTTTAAAAATCTAGTCTTTAACAGCAATGATTCAGTTAGAGGATTTTCTCATTTTGTCCAGAAGCTTTTAAACCCCGTGGCCAGATCAATGTCCATATATTTGATGCTCACTTTGTAGTCTCCTGATGAATGCACAAACTAGAAAAGAAGAATGTACATTACACAAGTGCATTGCTATTCCTTTGTCACAGAAAAATAAGAAAAGTTGTTATTACTCTGTGATGCCAAAGTTTTTTCAGTATATGAATTGCATTTTCTCATGTTGACATAGACAGAAAGTATAAGAATTTTATAATCATAGCTTTTTTTATTCTGTATTTGTTCATGTCTTCAAAATACTGCCTCTAGCAGACTGATGAAAAGCCCAGGCTTTCATCTTTTTTACAATGATAGAAAACATTTTAATGGACAAAAGCTCTTGCCTTCAACTAAAGCAACTGAAGCTGCCTGACTGAAGCAAAATTCAAAGGAGAAACTGAAATACTAGTTTCAAGAATGTTCTGGGATGGTAGTGGAAAGCACAAAAATTCAGGGAGTTTTGCAGGTTTCCAAGCTCAGGCCATACATGGCAGTTTAGGATCTAGATTGCTATAAAACTCTATTAGTTTGCTTGGCAACATTTTGGTAGCAGGAGGGACTACTGGGGTGGCTTCTGTGAGAAGCTGCTAGAAGCTTCCCCTGTGTCTGATGCATTGCTGGCCAAAGCCAAGCCAATCAGTGATGGTGGTAGCACCTCTGCGATGACATATTTAAGAAGGAGCAACACAACATATTGACATATTTAAGAAGGAGCACAACAGCAGCAGGGAGACAGAAGAATAATTGAGGGAGACAATTCTGCAGACACCAAGGCCAGTGATGGAGTGCAAGGAGGCAGAAATTCTCCTGCAACCCATGGTGAAGACCATGGTGAGACAGGCTGTCCCCCTGCAGTCCATGGAGGTTAACAGTGGAGCAGATATCCACCAGCAGTCTGTGGAGGAGCCCACCCTGGAGCAAGTGGAGGCCTGAAGAAGGCTGTGACTCCATGGAGAGCCCATACTGGAGCAGGCTCTTGGCAGGACCTGGGGAGACAGGAGCCCACGCTGGAGCAGGCTTGCTGGCAGGATTTATGACCCTGTAGGGTCATAATGGAGTAGTCTGTTCCTGAAGAACTGCACCCCATGGAAGAGACCCACATTGGAGCATTTTGTGAAGAGCTGCACACTGTGTGAAGGACTTGTGTTGAAGAAATTCGTGGAGGACGGTCTCCCGTGGAAGGGACTTCATACTGGAGCCAGGGAAAAATGTGAGGAGTCCTCTCTCCCTGAGGAGAAATGAGCAGCAGAAATAGCGTGTGACAACAACCTCCATTTCCCTGAGCCCCTGTGCCACTGGAGGGGAGGAGGTAGATAAATCAGGAGTAAAGAAAAGCCCAGGAATAAGAGAGGGGTGGGGGGAAGATGTTTTAAGATCTTTTTTATTTGTCATTACCTTACTCTTGATTGGCAATAAACTAGATTGTTTCCTCTGTTTTGCCTGTGACAGTAATTGCTGAGTGATCTCCCTGTCCTTATCTTCACCCATGAGTTTTTGTTATATTTTCTCTCCCTTGTCTACTTGCGGAGGGGAGTGATACAGCAGGTTGGTGGTCACCTGGCATCCAGCCAGGATCAACTCACCACAAAAACACAGAACAATTCCATTCCCTTGTTCTACCTCCATTTCTGTGAGATGGTGATCTTCCAGTTATCTGAGTTTTGAGACTAAATTTCTAACTGTGTAGTTGTATGGCCCTATTGGAAGAAGACAGACTACAGTACTTTAGATGTACTGCCCTCTTTGTGGCACAGAAGGTGGAAGGCCGTGTCTGGGGAAAGGCAGGAAAAAAAGCACAGACAGAGCTAAAGAAGCTAAGCAATGGAACATGCCCAGTGTATACATTAACTTCTATTCAGCTTTCAGATCCCACACCTCTTAAATTTTTCTGTTTATAGCATGCACATTTTCTTCACACTATTTCTTTCACACCATGTGGGCTGACACAGTTGAAAAGTAGGCCATACAAGTTTTGCATGAATAGTGCACTTCAAAAATTGTTCTGGCACTTTGTTTAAAGAACCAGGTTTTTCTCCACTGGTCCTTGCACAGTAAGATGGGTTTTGAATCTATGACCTATTACATTTGAACTTCCTGTTGGAAGACCACAATTAACCTTGATTATGTGAAAAGTCAACTTGTTTTAAAAACGTACAAACATTTTCAAGATTAGCTTTGTCTAAAATTCACTTCAGCTTCAACTTCCACTTCAAGTAATGAACTTGAGAGAACATGGATTATCTTTTTCCCTATACCAAATCAAACTCCAGCTTGAACCAACAACTCACGCTCATCCAGCTTCATTATCTTTTTTTTTCAGTGGTATCACAACTTCAAGCTCTTTAGTTTTAATGAACAACAGTGTAGCAGCATGCATTAGTCAGCTTTTTAATGTCACTGCAATAAAGTTGCATTAGCTGGGAGCTTGAGAGCTCCTTTAGCTGCAATTTCATGGACTCTAGATTTTAGTACATCCATGTGCACTTTTCTACACCATATGGAAGCAACTTGCCACTCATTACCAATCAACCGAAAGTGAACTCCCTAATCAAATCCCTTCTTTTTTTCAGTTAAATTATATTGCATGCTTTCATTGACAGTTTTGTATGATTTCTTAGAATTATAATTTGGAGAGGCCCATAAAGCTCAGTGATGACAATGATAAATATAAAACAGATATAGACAAAAAGTTTCAAGTTCGGATGCTGAAGAAGATGGAAATCATGCCTGGTCAGAGGTGTCAAATTGACACTCGCTCAGATACCTTAATAGATTAAGCTTCCCAATATCTAAAATCTGGTGCACACAAACAGGTAACAGAAAACAACATTCAACAACACTTAAAACACTTGAAAAATTAATTTTAAAATATTGCTATTTATATGTTATTTTTTCCATTTCAGAATAAAGTTGGACAGACTTTTCAGCATCATTCAGTTCAGAAAGCTTACTTAAACCATGGTTAAAGGTAAATCTTACAGCATGAAGTACTGCCCTTTTGCATTCATCAACTGGTTTTGTCCAATATTTTTTCTTAAAAAGATACACATTTGGTGCAACCAAAGTTATGCAAACCTGTATTTTTCTGTATTATTTGTAGTAGAAAAGATAAAGTATTATTTTAACCACTTCAAAAAGATATTTGTGGCTTTCTTTTATTTCACAAATTATTGTATTCTAATAGATAAATGTTATTTAATTAAGAAATAAGAAGATTATTTATTGCTTTGTGAAAAATCTAAAATAGTATCAAATGCAACTTTAATTGCACCAACTTGTCAGATTTCTACAAAAATAACCTGGCCTGTCAGCTGTTTCCACCAGGAAATTATTCTTTTACAGCCTCTACTTTGTTTCAAAGTGCATCTGTTTACTACTGTTAAACTATTATCCATCTGGAAATACATCTTCCTCTCAAGGGCCTTGCTGATTTACTAACTAGCAATAACTAACCTCCTCAGTGAGTTTCCAGTTTGCAAAGATACTCATTAAAATTCACGTTTTTAAGCGTTTACTGCTTTGTTCCCAAAGCAAACACTGGAAAGTGCTGTTGGGGGAAGGAAAATAAATAAACTTTCCAAAGACTCTTATGAATAAGTAACAAAACAGAAAGTACATTACCAGGTTTGGCTCATTGTTCTTGGCTCCAATATGGTGTCACAGCATAACAAGGCAATTAATGTATAATGCATTAATCGTAAAAGAATCAGTTTCCATTATGTGAATGAAACTGTATCTACACTCTGTCTCATTCTATGCCTTTTTATGAGCTCTGCATAGCTAGTATGGGGGCAAAGAGAAACTAATCTTATTTGAATTTGTTATGTTTGGAGTAACAAATTTTCAATTCCTCCAAGAGCTCCAACTTAAATTTAAACTGAATAAAAAAACTGCACCTTTATTCTAATGTAATGCTCCTGTCAAGCAGTATCTAACTTAAGCCCACAGTAGCAAATATCCTCTAAACCTTTATGAAACTTTAAAAAGCAAAAATTTCACAGAATTTTAACCCCATACCAACATAATTCACTTTTATCAGCTTTCTTGTCATCCTAAATTACATTCCACAAGCTAGAAAGAGGAGGCAGCCTATTCTCTGTTCTGTCTTCCATTGATATTTTTTCTATCAGATTCTGTTTTTTCTTTTATGCCTTACATTTATCCCAGAGTTTTCCCACAGACTTTTTTTCTTCATGAAAGATATTCTTCAGATCTTTAGGTGAGGAAGTTCTGTGCTCCATGCATATAGACCACTGTAAACAGGTACGTGTGGGCTATTTGGCATGACCAGGGACAGTGTCTACTCTGCCAAGTGTGGAGATCCCTGCTTCCCTGCTGCCTGTTAACTGGTCTTAACTGCTTGTGGCAAATGTGCTTATTTTGTCTTTCACAAAAGACCTCCCACCCAGGGAACACCTCCTGTCCACAGTAATTATTTGGGTAGACATATTTATCTGAGTCATGGGTCAGTGACTGCACACAGAGAAGATACTAGCCCTGAACGGAGAAGAGGCAAAATTTCTGGATCACATGAACAGCCAGAGCAAGTCTGCCTTTCTGATTCATTCTGCCTTGAAAATGACATCTGTGCTGCACTGATGGTCACATAACATAGAGGTATAAGCAGCCTTCTATTGGTGTTATCCAAATGAGTAACAGCAATGTCTCAGTGAGTTTACACAGTACATTAAAGGCAACAAAGAGCTCACTCAAACAATTACTTAAGACTGCCATCCTGCTTATTAAGTACTACTTTACATATCTGTTTTTTCACTGAAACAGAAGTTTGGAAGATACTGCATACTTGAATGGGGGCAGGTGTGTATGTGGTGGTTTTTTCAACCACACATGCATGAAGTTCACAAAATAAGCTACTCAACCTACATAAACATCCTACATAGATGTTCACTGTAAAGATGTATGGTTTTGTCACCCAATACACATTAAAATAAGAATAATGATATAGATGTGATAGGGAGAAATAAGATTGTTTTAGAAAAATTAAGATGTTACAGTATTTAAAACTTTCTACTAGCATGCCCTGATACATATCCATACCTCTAAGCACTGTAACACGAATATGTCTTCCAATACCTCAGGTCTAATCACCCACTTGGCTCCAGAATTTCTGTTCCATTGAAGAAGGGAATTTCTTCATCTATTAGTGGAAAAGATGCCAGCCAGAATATAAATAAACTCTCTAACATATTTTCACGGCTTCTTGATTTGCATTACTTTGACTCCAATTTAAATCTGTTTTGGTGATCAATTCAATGTGATCTAATGACTTCCAGAGCAGAATGAGAATAACTTTGATTCCAGAGATGATAATACAATTGATGACATACAGCTTTGAGTCAGTCATGGTTTCCTATGTGTGTTTCTCTCATTTTCAAATCTCATCTGTTAAAAAAAATCTTTTTATTGAGTTGTTCATGTCACTGGAATCAAATGAAAATTCATCATATGATATTTATTTTGAGTTTAAAATTTTTTTAAAAAATCAAGCTTTTAAAAATATATATTCTATATATATTCCGTATATATATATGTATATTCCATAGCACAAAGGAGGACATAGTCAGAATCAGACCAAATTGTGTTTAACTAAGAGATGAGCTAGCTAATGAGATGAACAAAGAGATTTACAGCCTTTCTCTTAGAAGATGACATTTGAAAACAGTCATC
The DNA here is from genome assembly GCA_004320125.1 of Scolopax mira. NCBI lineage: Eukaryota > Metazoa > Chordata > Aves > Charadriiformes > Scolopacidae > Scolopax > Scolopax mira. Next base: position 59,121 of record BJBW01009389.1, read on the forward strand.
ACATAAGAGTTGTATAACTTTTACAGTTGTATAACAACGTATAACGTATTTCTTAATGATTACACATTCCTCATCTTATCTACTTACAGCATAAATATCACCTTCCCCTTTGCTAGAACTTCTGAGAAGCTGAATAAGAGCAGCAGGACTGAAACGTTTCTTGAAAAGCATTTTTCCTCTATATCTGGAGAAGCAGACAATCACATATGCTAAGTTAGCTGCTCAGTTTCTAGGTGCTTCGATCTATTTCAATTGTGGGCCTTAGAAGAAAAACTGATTTTAAAAAAAAAATCCAACATAGTTACATGTATTTCATTTTAAATATATCATAAACAAAACCATATAATTTGTTTCTGCACACATTCCAAGAAAAAAGTGCTCTTGCAGACTATTACAGATTAGTGAAACCAATTCAAATTTTTAAGCCTTTGCTTCTCACTTTTATTGCTTTATTTTTTGTTGAGACTCAGACAATTAAAAATGTGCTTTCTAAATCAAGGTGAAGCTTGTGGTTTGATTCCTTTTTAGAGGGACAGAAGAATCCTTGTAAAAGAAATGTAAAATTATGTCCCTATGGACAATACGATGATACTGATTCTGTGCTCACTTTAATTGCCATCTCTTTCCTTCTGTGTTCTTTCTTCAGAATCTCCTGTGGCTTTTTTCCACTCACCCTACTATGTTTTTCACTGTTTTTTTCCTCTGCCTCCAACCCACACATCAACTTCAACTTCTGCCAAGAGAATTTTAAGCCATTAATCGCTGCATCAGATTGTCATACTCACAACATTTAACTGAATTCAATAATTCATTCATATATATTACCATAAAATAAAAGAATAGAACAACTACTCTGGAATAATGTGGAGCCTTAACTTTCTAGAGTTTGATAATTTCACTTGGTAGATAAAACAAACTGAAGGGATAAACATGCATTAACCAGGATTGGAATTTCCATCTAATCATGATATTTTGTTGTTGTTGTGGGGTTTTTTAGACATTTATATTAAAAGGGTGTATATATACAAGAAGAATGGCACAAGAATGATTAAGCACTTATCGCATTGTGCTTACTTTTCAAACACTGAAATATTATTCAAAAAATTTCAGCAGGAAGCTAAATACCATCCTAACATGTCACTGTAAGTCATTAAAAAAGACATTTCCATAAGAGGTCAGTGCAACACTGAAACACTTCTCCCAGAGAGATTATAGAATCTCCACCCACGGAGGCTGTTAAAACTCAGCTAAATAAAACCACAGCTGACCTAATCCCTTTGGAAGTTCACCACTGCAAGGACTCATTCATGTCAAAACTTTTGCAAAGTTGTCTAAGTTCTATGCTAAAATAATTTCTTGGGGAGTCTCTAACTAAAGAGGTATGAACATTTCACAATGGCCAAGTTAACCTGGAGAGTAAACTAAAGTTCATTTTATTACAGAGTTCCAGCCTAGAACTCTTAAATCAGAAGTATTACATTATTGTATTTAACCAAAATTGCAAAATAAAGAGACATGATAAACCAAATTTCACTAGTTACCTGTAGAATACAATACCCTTATTTTAGATAAGATGATGACAAAAAAGCTAAAAACCATAAAAAGAAATTAATTACTTATATGAAAAAGTAAAATGTAAACAAAAACATCATGTGTTTTACAACATAAATTTGAAACTTGAGATGAAGAGAATTATTAGTAAGGTACAAGTAGAAACTGAAATGACTGGAAAGTAAAACAGAAAGAGTTCAAGTTACTACCCCACAAAGGAACAACAAAATGAAACAAAAATATAATGGCTCAAAATTTAGATTATTGGGGTTTTTTTAATTGAAGTATTTTTTTACATCTCTTTCATGGTAATGATAGTAACATGGGTGGTTTGATATTTTCAAATTGTATGATGAAGCTCCTCATAGCAATCTCCCTTAAAATCAAGGTTTTGGTAGCTACAAATGATCACAAATGTAAATCTACTCTAAATAGTCTTTTCCTCTGGAGACCCAAGGTCTTTGCTGTGGTTCTTATAAATAGACCTTGACCTAAATATCCCAAGATTAGACAAGCCCTTAAAGAGTTACTGTTAAAAGCATTACCTGCAGAGGATTAGACTAGACAAGTAGTTACCTTTCACACCAAACTATGACCTTCTAACAAAAATGTCACGTTCATTTAGGAAAGGTATCTGTACAAGGAAAGCAGCACTTTCCTCTCAGCCAGTCTTCTCTAAACCATGTGGCTCAGCATATTTGATTTCATTCAGTAAGTGCCATAAATAACAGGGACCTGTATTATGAAACTTTGCAATGTTCCATTCCACTGAATGGAAACTTAGACAAAAACTCAGGACCGTATTCTCCCCTTAATGCATATGTAACTTCTGTCATTGCTAATGAAGCCTAATTACACTCATTAGTCCTATTCAACACTTTCTATTCAACTTAGTGATTGCAATAGTACTTGTGCTTCAGCGTGCAGCACCAACTACAGCCCACACAAAAGAAAACAATCACCTTATCTCCATATTACTAGATTTTTGTTCATCTTCCAAACATGCTTTTTACTTAGAGGTTGGAGGATGGCGAATGTAATCTGATGTAAAAAAAAAATCAGAAAACATACTTAAATTTAATAATATTTACATATATTTAATAAGTTTATCTCCTCTTTGTTGCTTATTGTATCCTGGTAAATGGAGTCGTAAAATACTGCAAGTATTTTTCCATGGATTAACTGCATCATCTTAGAGCATCAGTCTTCTGCTGGAAACGTACATGGAAGAGAAGCAGCAGAACTACCTTGCTTCAAATCAAGTTAGTTTCTCATAAAAAGGTGCAGAAAACAAAATGCTTTGTTGGATAGTAAGCTAAATAGGGCATAGGGACAAACAAATTATAATGCAAAGCACTGGTGAGACACAGAGGAAGAAGAGAAAATAGTTTATGATGAGAAATGGCTACACTTTAACCAGGCTACAGGTTCCCTGATTGTATTACAGAAAGAAAAGCTACTACCATTATGAAATCACTTTAAAATGAAATTCTTTTTTAAAATGTCTGTTGAAGGCTTGTCAATTTAAACATAGCCTAAGTTAAACCTATTTTTTACTTGTAGGCTGCTCTACTTTATATTAATGAGGCCATAGCATTGAAAGTTTATCAACTACAACTAGGGTTTGAGCATTCCATGGCTCCCAAGCATCATCATTTGTTGCTGAACTGGGATCCAAAATCTGAGCTTTGTTTATTTAACTATCATTGCTATTTACTCTAGAAAGGTGAATTAGTACAGCAGAAACCGTAATGCCTCACACTGCAGAAAACATGAAATAATAGCTTGGTAAAATAAAAGCTGCCAAAACTATCTCAGCCCTTCTAAATGCTTTCATTCCATAAATATAGGATTATGAATATGATGTTTTTATTGGAACTTAATAATTCACATTAAGTTAAAGCCAAGTACATCAACATTTTATTTTCTCTTTCTTCTCTCTATTTCACCCAACTCTGACTTCCCAGTAATTACACACCAGAACATACTTATGGCATTAGCCCTTATAGGTCAGAAGGAAGTTATTGAGGAGACAGAGCAACAGCGATGGAAGCCAAAAGAATAATCTATTGAAAATAATAAATTTAGTTGCTTAGGAAATAACGTGGTCACTCAAGCGCAGACAGACAGAAAGCAGAGTAACAGAATGTGACTGTGAATTCCCTCCCCTTCATCAACAAATTCATCTTGTTAAATATTAGAGTTGCTATTTGTATATTATAAGATCATAGAAAATACCTGAGATGTCAAAATTTTCATAAAGTTAAAAAGAAAAATGTATAATCATTCAACAGTTTTTTTCTGATTCAAGTTCTGTCCAACTTCAAATACCTCTATACACTTAGGAGATATTTTCTGGACTTGTTAAAGCTTTTACAACCATCCTGTAATCATAGTAAAGCACTTACCAAACATGTAAAACCCAGAGTTGACACAAAAACAAGCACCTCCATTAACACCAGTTATACTGTGTCTACTTTCCCTTTAGTGCTTTGGGTCTTGAAAGTCCAAAGCTTTAGGCATCTCCTATAATGAAAAGCTCTTCCAACACTTTGATAAATTACCAGCATATTATAATATTTAAAGACGAAGCAGAGCTACAACTACCCATTTATCTTCTCCTCAGAACTCCAGGAAAACTACAGTAAAGATGTTCTGAGCAAGAATGTGCTTCACGTGTCACATGTATATCAGCACCCTCAGCATGTTAGTTTCTTTCTGGCTTTGTCAGGTGGGCTTCTTGCCAAGATTTCTACAAATTGCCTAAATTTAAACTGTTAATAGCCAAAAAAAAAATCTTTTTTTTTATTAACATGTATTGTTGGTATAATACATATTTTTCTGTAATAATATATGGATATAAAACTATTATTTTCCTTACTTCTCTAATAGGTTAAAGGTAAAATATCACATACAAACTTGCAGAATTTTTGAAAAACAGCTTGACACAAGAGCTTTCTCAAGCAGTTATTACAAACAGCAGATGATTCTCAGTCCTGGTTCAGGACAGGAACTTAAAGCCACACGGCAACGCTGCCTGAGCAGCCGAATATTACATACACTTCCTTCGGTTCTGCATTCTTTTGCAGACTCACATAACCTCAGTCTTGAGCAAAACAAGGAAAATTCCTATCATTAATTTCAGAATGATCACTGGTTTGGAACATATTCATTAAGTAAAAAGCACCAATTATTATAATTGGCCTGAGGGAAAAGATAAATTTAAAGTAATGCCTAATATAATCTGATTCCATTAAAATAACAAAATTAATTCGGGGGAGGTTAGTTTATTTCCAACCCCCCTCTTCCTCTTTAAAAAACAAACAGGGGGAGTACCATTGTTTTCCAGTAGAGCAAAATTTAATTATATTCTCATAAAATCAGGCTAATTTTTATTGTGGCCTCCAGGAACTCTATTCATGGGTTAGACTCCTAGGTTGTTAAAGCCAGTATTATTAGCCTACCAGTTTAAGGACAGAAAAATGTTAGTTAAGGGTATACTGCATTGTCTGTAATTCTTTTCATCTCACATACACACACCCTGCTGTGGTCCCTGCCTGAGCTCAGCTGTAGCTGAGCTTGAGCCTGGCTATGTACCTCATGGACCCAGACCCTGATCCTGACCTGCAGACCTGACTTTTGCTAGCTTCACCTAAGACCCACTTAATAGCTTGTCTGGGAACCTGAACTCTTGGCTGTACGTGGTTAGAGTTGCCAAACCTACCCTGTTGTTCTTGTTGGGGTACTGTAGGATGATGTCCCAATCGGCGAGGGCATTGCCCTACGTACCTGCCACCCTCAGCTCACTTTCCCTATGGGGCAGTGGCCCTGTTGCTCCCTGACACAAGTTATTGAGTCTAACAGACATAACAGAAGGTAAAAGTTCTCCAGTTAATGTGCACATACAGGGGGACAGAACACCTGAGATGCCTCTAATAATTCACAGCCCAACTCTGACTCTGAGAGCTAAAGATCTAATTGAACAGGATACTTACAAGGTAGAAGGTCATATCTATGGTTTCCAACTTCATTGATCAGCTAAACTGTGGTATGAAGGTATTTGTTCCTTCTTGTCTGTAAGGCATATCACTGAAGATTTTATCTTGATTAATAATAGATTTTTCTTGATTAATAGGTCCGATTCTAAGCTGCAGAAACAGTTATGAGGCATGGGCCTTCAAATTATTCTTTTTTTAAGCAGATTGGTTTTGAAACAATCTTTGCATATTCCCAGCCCCAAAAATAGGCTTGATGATGCAGCTCAACCACAGAGTAGGAAAAATGCTGAAAGAAAATCAAAAGTAAGTCTACAGACTCTGCCTGAGACAATGAGAAACTTGACTGATTTCAGCTGGTCTTCTAGGAAATTGGGAAGCTAAGTGAAAATTGTGCATACATAAAATACTATTTAGCAAGCCTTTCTCTCAGTGAAATCTTACTGGTTCTTGTACAGGTAAGCACCCTTATTTACACAGAGCACTGTGAAGACTTTCATTTGCTTCCTCAAACTATTTTGCTCTCTGTTATGTGAGTTAAAATAGAAACAACAGGAGTTATTTTGCAGCCATAAACTGAGAATTTGTTAAGCAAGACTGACCATGGCGAGTACTTGAGAGAAACAAATATGCTTTAAAAATTTTAACAAAAAATATCAAAATTTTTCACAGTACAAAGCTATGCTTAATTTTCTTCAGATCATATTCCCTCAGGAACAGATACCTTTTTTCTTTGTTCCTCCTTTTATATTTCCTCTTAGGCGACTGAATATGTATTTCAAATTTGAAGTGTCAGGGGGTAGCCTATGAGTTTATTACATGACCAGTGGTCAGCATTACAAAATTTACACATTTTACAAATGTACTGTATGGTAAGCAAATTTGAATATTTTAAGATTACCCTTCCCAAATGTATAAGGCTCACGAATCAGATATTGATTTTTAAATGACTTGGTTTTAAAATTGAATTCAGTGTTCTTTTTAGTCATCTTCTGGTGTGAATTATCTAGAGATTGTGTTTTTAAGCTTGGCACTGAGATTCTTTAATATGACTTTAATTATCTCTAATGTCTTAAGAAGAAAAAAATTATTATTATAATATATATACTAAAATTGTCATATTTGTAACTGTTGTGGATGGCCTTTACCCAAATATGTAGTTCAGTAAAGCCTTCTGAGAGCAAAACAATTCATCATTCATATACCCTAAGGGATCAGGTCTTGAAAGGTGAATACAATTCTTTATTCTCATCAAAAACAATTTAATGCTGACACTTAAAGCTCTAAAATGTAGGGAGATTATTAGAGGCCAATAAAGATGGATGAACTGACACACTCAATAGCCACAGAAGAACCAGAAACAGCAGAGCTATTTTAATATTGGTTAATAACAAAAATTGAATAATCTTTAGTTTTGTTACCAGCAGTCAGCAAAACCCTTGGGGCATGATTTTTGTAAGTTATTCCACAGTAAACATTTTAACAGATACATGATATGTCCTCCATTTTCAAAGGATATATTTTACAAAATTATTTTATTTCAAGACCAATACAAATTCATTAGCCCAGCTTCATTGTGTAATTTCCTTATTTCACTAATATCTGTTCATAGACATGTATAAGTCAAGAACATGGCTCAAAAAAGAAATCATATCAAAACCAAATGCAACCAGCCAGCCTTAGTGCCATTGCAAATTACAAGACTTCAAAGAAACATTTCAAGGGAAAAATAGTTAACATGTAGTTAATTGTGTTAGTTGAAAAGCAAAATACTACAGAGGGTGGACAAAATCAAATGGGTTTTTTTCAGTAGATCATTCTATTCAGCTATTTCACAAGTATCTATAGGACTTTTTAAAATCTCGATATCTAGACTGAAAAAAAAGGATTTTTGTGGTGTTATCTGTTCATTCATCTATTCTTTTTGACAGCTGCAATAGAGATCATGAGCTCTGCAGATAATGAACAAATTTATTTTTCTTTATGGTACATTTATACATTCTCTTTCGCAAAATATGCAAAACAGAGACTATTGCTGCATTTTATATAATAAAAAATAGTGACAGTTAGAGACTTGACAGTGATGTGTCTATTTTCTCCCTGTAATATTTCTGCCTTACCCCCTGCTTGGGGTTCTGGCAAGGTATCTTCCATTGCACTACATATTTATGATTAAATACTTCCTTACTTTTTTCCATTGCAAACACTTTCTTTCCCCAATGAATCTAGTCTCTTTATAATCTATTCAGCACTTCTGCTTTAACATTCATGAGGTGATTTGTCAACACTGTGACATGACTATATAAAAGAAACAGATGCAAGGTCCCAGACACCAGCCTGATTAATGAGGAGAATGAATTGTAATGAGAATTCCTAGTGACTAATGTAGCAGCAAGAAAGGATCAAAAATAAACAAAGACTCTTCTTGTACAAAGAATTTCATATTAGAACTGTGCAAAATATGACGACACTTACCTAAATATGTGAACCTGTCTAAACCAGTAACACTGAAATAGTTCCAAATAATATCAAAGTTATATGATTACGAAAAGTAAAAACAACAAAGAAATATACACCTTGAAGCACGCTAAGACAGTGCCTAACATTTGTGACTGTCCACCCAGAGTTTACACAGATGCCTGGGGTTTTTTACTGGCAAAATTTGGCTTTTCCTTCTCAGTAGAATTAAATTGGGGCTAGGTTGGACAGGGCTCTGGGAAACCTGATCTAGTTGAAGGGAGGTTGGACTAGACAACCTTTAAAGGCCCCTACCAACCCAAACCAGTATATAATTCTAGGATTAACCTACATTCCTGCATCTACTGGAGTTAACTAAGCACTGAAAATTGAGGACCATTTTAGGAGATTTGCACACTGCATATGTAGTCACAGAAGGTTGAATGTAGACATACAGAAGAAATTAGAATAAAAAGGCAAGTTGTTCAATAGTAAATCTTATTTAAATGTATTTTAATACTCAGTAGAGGTAACTCATAATCAGATGGAAGTAGCATATACTGAGTGAGCTACTGGACTGTCAAGAGATTCTGACCTTCAGATTACTTCTTACAGAAAAGGCTATATTGTTCCTGAAAAGCATAGCATCTGGCTGGCTCACTATTTTGAAGAAAAAAAGTATCTGTATGCTGTATCTGCAGCATACATTAATTTTACAAAAGTTGTTGGGTTTTTTTAATTATCTGCCTTATTAGCTAAGTTCAATTTTCAAGTTACTGGCCTAGTTCAATGTTCTGAACTGGGAAAGAAAGCAATACAAAATCATATATAGACCAAAGATACACGTCTATCTTTTGCCAAGATGGTATATCACCCCTGATTGCAGTCAAAAGGTAAGCATTTGATGCCACTCTCACTTTGAACAAAAATTTTCAAACCTTTGACATTAAGAACCTCTTTTGCTAAAGTTAATACATTTATGCTTTTCAAATACTTTCATTTAATTAAAGCATATATTTTTAACATGTCTCATGTGACAAATCATAAAAAAAAACAGGCTTTTGCTCTTAAATGACCACTGGATTGAGAAACTTACTCTTGCCTTCTTCCTGTTTTTCTAATCTTCTCCCCAGTGTTATGGTATTAGAAGGAGCAATTTACCTGTCCACCGAGGAGAGACAGTAGCTGCCTTACCTATCTCCCTTTAAAATTCCATCCAAATATATTATGTATCCATTAGGACTACAGTCTTATTCACTGTTTTGGAAATTCGGGCTAATAAGCATTACCTAAGCTTTCATTCCTTCCCAATTTTATTTTTAGTCCTGTTAGCAGTGGAATATATTCCTCCAAAACTTTTTCTTCTAAGTTCAACCAAATTTGACAAAGCAATTAAGATCTCAAAATTAATAATATCTTATATTCTTGACAATCAGCATCTAGAGAGAGTGTAGTAATCCTATTAGTGCTCCGTCTGAGGAAACAGCAGAGAGGTGACCCTTAAGCTGCTTGTATCCATAGGGCAATAGGCAGTGGCAAACTGGGATATTAGCACACACCTAATTCCAGACAAGTCCAATATGTCATCTGTGATGTTCCTGATAGGCAACACAGGTGAATGAAATAAATTTATGAATTATTTTAGGGCATGGGAGGAAGAGGTACAGGATGAGATAGCACTGAGACTATTATATATTATATATGGAAGAAATAACTGCTGGGGAAGTTTCACTGACATAGAAAAAAGTAAGTTAAGTGTACATTTTGGGTCAACAGGGGAGCAGGGAAGACCTGAGAATATTGCAGTGAGAAGGGTATTAAAGATGCACCACAGGAACTGTTTCATCAGGTCCATTAGTTGCACAAGGAATACTAATGAAATATTACTTTGAATAACAGCAAACCTTACATATGCACAAACAATGTATGTTAGCCATAAAACCCCTGAGAAGCTAATCATTCAGTCACACACAGAAGTGTCACAGGCGTTGGTTAATTAGATGGATAAGAGGAGTTTAGAGTTCTTTCTAGAGCAAAGTCAGTGCAAATTAATTAAATTTTTGTGAGGTAAATCAAAGAGGAAGAAAACTTTAGCTTTGCTACATCTCCTTCAGGAGTGAGAAAGCAAACACAAAATTAGATGGGGTAATCATGTTAGTGGCAGAGAAAAGAAACAGCTAATCTTAAGAGGCACTGGTACCCTGGAAATTATGCCTGTGCTTTTAAACTAGGATGTTTAAACTAGGATGTTTCCACACCAAGTATGCCATCAGTCATCTGTATTTTCTTAGCTTTAATATTACTGAATAACACAGATATGAACATTTTAGCTTATCATTCTATTTTTAAAATAAATTGGGATAGCTTGAGAAATCCGTCTTGATACTATGCCTAACGCTACCTTTCAGAGATTCCTCAAGGCAAACATGAACAGGTTGCCCTACTATGACTCAAACATATTTTGAATCATACCTGCTATTATAAACTGGCTTGGAGTTACACTGTTCCATACATATGGAAATATGTGTTCTCTATGGATATATTTTCACATTTCAGAAAAATCAACTGAAGAAACCCCAAATTTCAGGAGAAAAGTAAAATATAATGGAGGAGTTTAACAGTTGCCTCGTGAGGTAATCCTTATAAATGAAACAGAAGCAGGAAATTCAAATGCCTATCTCTTGCAATAAACTGAACATTCGTGTATTATATATAAGCTCTAGTAAACAGGTGCATATACCTGGATTTATTAAAAATGCAACAGTGTTGGGTCATAGTTTCTTCAGTTATTTAATTGTTCTCCATTATAGGGCAACCTCATATACATACCACTGATATAGAATCACATAGAAATAATAGTATAGTCTTCATCCAAAATACATATTAATAGACATCCCTTAATGGTAAACATATTATTTTAACATACTATTTTAAATACATCATTTGAAGTCTGCTGATTTTTCTCTCTTTTAGTGGTCTAAAAATAATTATTGATAATTTTCAGAAACATGGTCTAAAAGCAATTATCAATCATTTTCACAACCAAACCATGTATATGTGTATGCATCTGCAAGAGGGAAGAGCAAGGTAAAATCCTTACTGAGATGCCATCCTTCTCTGTTCACATTTTTCTGCCACACAACCAGAATTTGCACTACTCAAAGTGATGTGGTTGCCAGAAATATACTTTCCTTTTTTGCAGAGCTCATCTGTCTTATCATGCTTTGATTTGAAATAACCTTAGTTCCACAAAATTCTTACTTCCTCTCAAAATCTTTTCATTGATGCAGTATATTTACCCCCTTCTTTTCTGTCTTCCTGATCTGCCCTGGAAGTTTTAAGATACAGTCAGTATGTGTTCAAACAGCAGCAAAAACTTTAAAAAGCCTGAAAACACAGCATAAAGTAGAATCCTCCCTCCTCATAAGCTTCTCCTTGCACCATGCAACACCTGAATTTGCTAACATGCTGTTTACATATAAGAATTAAAGATTTGATTTAGAGCCCACTGAGCTAAATAGAAGTCTTTCCACTGATGTCATTTGGCTTTGGATAAGGTCCTAAAACCAACAGAGGTTGTTAGGTTGTTCTCTTGTTCCTTGGTTTTTCTCTGCCAGTCACTTCAATTCCACTATGATGCCGTATGACCCGTCATAAAAAATGGACTGACTTTTTACATAGTCACATTAACAAACCCCCATAGCCAGCAGAAATATTCAAGTGTATAGCCAATAGAAATAGTCGAGCGCACAGATATTCATTTTTCAGTACATTCCAGTTAGTGCCACATCTTGGCTTAGTTAGCTAGCACCAATGAGATCATTTTTGGCTCTTCATTTGCAATTTAGTGTTTGGAAATTAACAGTTTTGAACTCCATTAAGAATTTCAAGACTGGAATAAGCCAGTTTTGCAACATCTCTTACCCATTCCAAAAACTTCTGAAGTCCTAGTTATAAATGTCAAGTTTTATAATGTATAATTCTATTTATATACAAATTATGACATAGAAAGGGGTGAATTCTTGAATTTTATTTGCTTTTCTCTAAAGGATTTCCTTCTTTTATGCTTTTGTTCTTATCTTTCCATGGTGGTTTTCTTTTTGCCTATCACACCCCATTTATCTGGGTGCTCAAGAACAAAGCAATAGCAACAAAGTACTTCAGAGAATTTGGGAACATTGAATGCAAGCTGCACTCTCACTGACCCTTCAGGGAAAAAGGTACCTTTAAAATGTATTTTATCTGGGAACAGAAATTATATAATGCCTTTAAACGACAGTAGTGATAATGTCTAAAAACTTTCTAAAATCTATTTCACAAAAAAAGCACCTCGGTGATCCTGGAGGTTTGAATAAAATCACAAGCCATTAAAACTGAGTGTGAGGCAGATTGTAGATCTGTCTTCATTTCAAACCCCTGTAAGCTCAGCATTGGTCCTTCTAAGACTCTTTGTGTGATCCAGAAATAAATCCTGCTATATAGGTTAGAGTGAAACATGAGAGCAACACTGGAAAAGAAACACTGCTTTCTGGGAAAGCAATGCCCAGAAGAGCTTCAGGCTTTAAACGATTAATAAATCTGGCCTCCTGCAGATGCTGTTTTACTAACTTACCATTTCTTCCCTTAGTACATCTGTCTGGTTCACTATATACTATGAAATACATTAGGAAGTTCATTATGTCTAAGCTAGTGCTGAATGGAAAATATTACCAGCTTAAAAAAAAGAATAAAGGGGGGTGGGGGGAGGGAAGGTGCAAGGAGGGAGAAGGGGAAGCTGCCTCATTCTTTTGAAAACATCCTATAATTGTGCTCTTTTTAGATTTTGTTTCTATTTCCCTTAGAGGTGATAAGAACTAAAGACAGTTATTGATTATCAGGATACTTTGAACATTTTAAAGAATTAAGCATGTGATTAAAGTCTAGCACAACAACAGTTCTTGATTTCTCCGTGCACTAGAGAAAACAGCAATAACCTCTCAGATACTTCTTTGGAGTGACTGTGTGGTCATTACACCGGGCATTCAATTTGCCAAGTAGTGAAGCTACCTTAAAACAAAAAAGAAACAAAGGAAGACTTGTGTGGCATCACTGCAAAGTAAATCTGTCAACAAACAATTCAGTCACAAAGCAATGAAGACATTCCTCCATGTGCCTGCACACGACACAGGCCTCAGGCTTATCTTGTAAATGTAGTAATAAGGAGCCTTATTTTGGAGAAGCTATTATATTAAAGAACGTGCATCTTTAGAAAGCAAATATATCTTCACTAAGAATATTGATCACAGACTAATGAGCTCTCTAAATGTAGGTACACGACTAAATTATTTTGGCTAGATTTCATTTCACATTTAGTGCAAAGTCCAAGGCTGGTTCTTCTTCCAGTCAGTTGGGCCTTCCAGGCTCCATGCAGTAGGACAATGCTGCTGCAACGAGCAATGCAGGAAAACTAAAGTGACTTGTAAACCTAACCTTCCTGTTACTGATTACTTCATTGTATTTTTAGTAAATTAATGAATGTGCATTTCAGTAAATTCAGCCCAAATAATTAAAAAAAAAAAAGAATCCAGTTCTATCATCCTTATTGCAACAACTTGCCACTAGTTCCTATAAAGAACCTCCTCTTTATGGTAATGAGAATGTAGTACCTTGAATGATACATATTGTCTTCCTCAGTGCTAGTGTTATGTTCCCCTTTGACAAGTTACTCCACTGTACTCTTTAAGCATCCAATTTAAATGATGTTAATATGATGCGAGGTGGGAGAAGACTGGCAAGGGGGAATACTTCACAGACTCTAACTTCCTGGTTTCACGTGATCTTATGAAGCAAAATAATCAATAATTTTCTTATTCAATGCAAAACAGGGCAGGGAATATCTCAAAATACAAGTGGTTAAAGGCTGCAAACTCCAAGGAAAAACAAGGAAAAAGGCTGAGTCCCCAAAGTACTAAGCTCTACACAAAGTGCTTGATGTCTCTCTTCATTGAAAACAGCATTAGCAGAATCTGAAGTCAAACTGAGGGTGAGCTGCAAATGCTAATCACATACATACTGGAATAAGAAAGAATTTCAGTATTTCAACAAGATGACCATGAATAAAGGTAAAAATACGGACTGCTGAATTAGTATTTTCACGTTTAAAGACTTTAAAAATTTCTTAGTTGTTTTTTCTAATACTTATGAGGAGGCTGGCCTTGCCTGTTGCCAACTCTAGGATTTTTAAAGCTCAAGGCAAGCTGAAATCTATCTGTCTAGCACAGCCTAAAAATTATTCACACAATAAAAAGCCCAATAAATGCTTCCTTGCTTCTAGCAACCACCTGCTCTGCCCAGATGTGGTCACTGAAAATAGAGTATAAAACCTACCTTCTTCATTAGTCATTACTCATACATAAGAGACATGCTCTGTTGGGATGCACCTCCATGATTCAGGAAGTACAAACTGCAGCACTCTGATTTTTAAATTGCAAGGTCAGTATATGGAGAACCTAAATTACATTAAAATTCATTCACTAAATCATATTCCTGCTTCATCTGAGGCATCTGAGGCAGTGCTTTTCCATTTGAAGCATATTGTACAAATATTAGTATTACATTTGACATGTTTTTATTTTATAATCTGGATTCAAAAAATCACAGAAACCTATTGTCCCTTTCTATCAGAATGGAATAATGGAAGGAGGAGAATGAGGGAATCACAAAGAGAAATGTTTCTTCACTGTCAATACATTACAACACCAAGGAGAATTTACTTTGTAGTGCTGGTTCAAGCATCTCATGATTCCATGCACAGCAAACCCTGACATGCAAATAATAACTTAGTGGGGGCTTTAAGAGCTGTCCATGGATAATTCAAATTACTTGCATTCAGTGGATGCCTAATCCCTTAAATATTGCCTTACAATTCGAATTTGATATTAGTCCACAGAACATATCCAATTACAAAGTTTATATTCACCAAGTTTCTGCCTCTTCATACTAGGCAGTATAATTTATTTTATGGCTTGTTACATTCATCTGCCTACTACTGTGGCATACAGTTCATTGAATACTTTAGGTTTTTCATTGTATTAAGATGTTTTTTCAAGCACCAACAACTTGGATGTAATTAAAAGTCTGCTAGAACATAACAGATGGATTCAATCCTTAAGTGTAATAAAATCAAAGCAACAAGGAGAAGACAGGGTAGGGGGGGGGGGAGAGAAAGAAGTAAGCCTAACCCCTAGTAACAAATGTTCAAGGTTTGGGGATTTGCAATCAATGCAAAAAGTGAATTGATCCAGTAAAGCCACATTTAAAGACACTGGTCACTCAAAATGACCAGTTACAAACGTTAAGAGGCATATAAAACAAGGTTAAATGGAGAATTTTACTAATCTGATACCATAAAAAGAGTTTTGCCTCTACAAACAGCTCTGCAAAAAATATGTTGGGAAACTTCCCAGCTAGTATTCCACCTTCAAAGTTCTTAAGAATGAGGCAAATGAATGATAGCTGATGAAGCTTTGCTGTTAGAACATAGTGTTCATCTGTGTCTAATCTTTGATTAAGTATTAGTATTCAATCTTTTTGCTAACATCCTCAGACCTCACAAATCACAACAATTAGCCAGAGCTTGTTGGATGCAGTTACTGAGCAGCATACGTTGCCAGTGTTCTTATTACATTTGTATTGTGATATAAGGCCTTCAGTGTTCTCAGCTGTCAATCTTGTGCTCTTCTCTAGAATTACATTCACTTAACAAGGAAGAAAAAGGATGCAAAATAGTATGATGTCTGCGTCTAGCTTCGTGACATCAATACGTGCACAATTATACACATCACTAAAGATCTTTGTAAATACAACACTATGAGTCAAATATATGTGAAGATTTCCTCTTTGTCACAAATTGAAATAAGATGTCCATACTGTCCATGTGCAGAACAGAACAAGGAGTTCAGACTTATTCATGAGTTTTGAATGCCAAGTATCTCTCTGCACATCATGCAAAGAACATCAGACCTATATAATGAAATGCACGATGTCAGCTGCTGTGTCTGGATGCTGTAAAAAGATGCAAAACATCCTGCTGCTGTATTTAAATTGACAGGGCTTACTATATTGGGAGTTTTTGCTGTCTCAGTGGGAGCCTGGGGACACTGCTGTCAAACCAAGAAGCAAAGATTGCCCTGTGAAGGGGGCCCTGTCAAGTTCTTTTGCATCTTCAACAGTAAATTTTCTTCCATTGTTCATATCTGGGGACTCCATGTGCCTCCTTCAGTTTCAGATCCACATCTTTAAGTTGTCAGTCATTTGAAACAAATCCCCTCTACCATTCCTTTCTATCAAATCAAAATGAACCTAAGTAGTAATGGAATCAAGTTAGTGCTATGTTATCTCGTTAGCAGCAGCACCAACAGACTAATTCCTATTTAATGAACAACAAACAAAAGGAGTAGTGTCTGCCTCCTCAACATCAGGGAAACTTCTGACCAATCCTCTTTACAAGTAGCTGTACATTAATACTTAGTATATACTTTCTGCTTATCAAACGCTTACGCAAATCAGATTAAAATACATTATATGAAAAAAGCTAATATATTCAGAACAGCAAGCAAACCCATTCTGACCCAGAAAAAAATAATGCTGCTTGTGGCATATCACTAGACTTTGCAAAATCCACTTGCTATCTTATTTTGACTCAAGTAGACTGGAAAGGAAGGGAAATCAACATGAAAATCGAGATTTCCATGAGGCTTGTGTTCAAACATATGATTTTACAACCATTCATTAAGCTCTGACCTGAACCCAGGAAAAATAGAAAGACAGAAAGTTGCCCTTCAGATTCACAAGACTCAAATACAAAAAATGGCACAAAAAGTGAGAAACTCCAATTATATCCTCATCACTTTGAACATCATGTTATTCATACATAACAAAGAATGTCATACAAATTTTCAGTAGTTTCCTATCCTAACATGGATTTTTGAGATTTTTGTATAAACAGGTATTTTACAGTCGTACACATTTTGTGAATATTTTTTATTGCATGCATTAGAATCCCAATCCCTATTAGTATTTACAGACCAATAAGCTAATTAAATAAAATTAAGAGGGTTTTTTTCTGAACATCAGGCTAGATCCTTTAGGAAGAACAATTACTATTCTATTCAAATATCCTTACCATTGGTCTCTAATAGATCTCTATTTTCTGATTTTATTGTTCTTAGAAATTTGTTGTCCTACAGTATAAACATGAAAATGGATTGGTATTTTCTCTTGTAAACATACACAGTCTGAATACTCATAAGTGGATTTAAAAATTAACATTCAAATTACTTATTTTTGTATGAAGAAAACAGGTTTTTCAACGGGCTGCTGATGGTGCTCTGCTTCACTAAATTCTAATAAGTAGAAATTGTAACTTATCATCGTTGTTGTCTACCAGAACAAGAAAAAGCTGCAGTTTGTTGTTTGGGAGTTCTGGGTTCTTAGAAAATTAAGCTCCTGAGATTAAGATGAATGCAGACAATCTAGTGTAACCAGGCATTATCAGGTGCTTTTTATCTTTGTCACGATTTATATACTAGAAAAACAGAGCTACAGCTAACTGCATTGCATTTAGTTCACATTGGTGAGAGTTTCCAGTTTGGTACTGAAAGCTCTTCGCAAGCAGCAAAAGTTAAGGTCTTTGGGGAAAGTGTCTGCCAGGAGCAGTCTCCTGGCATCTTGTCTTGTCATGCCTAAGGCTTGTAAACCACTATGGATGGAGCTGTTTACCATTATTTACCCAATAGTTGGAAGTTCATTTCCTTTTTAAAAGTCACACCAAATACCGTAATTTTCTATTTCTAATACACATTTTAAGTTAAAAGAAGGTTTTAATTTAATTGTGTTACCTATCAAGAACAATACAATTCTAACCTTCTTATATGAAAAGATAGTATTTCTTGGAAACTACAGAACAAAAGAACAAGAGCAGAACTACCCACATATTGTAGGTTCTACATAATGAAAGAAAGAAAATTGAAAAAAAGTAAATTGTGGCTAATTCTCTATCTAAAATTATGTCCTAATATTGAGTTCTAATAAGGCTGCAGAAACTTGGCAAATTCTTCATCTCCTACAGAGAAGTACTAAAAGATGTAGGGTGATGAACTGTTGTTAGTACTTACAAGGCTGCATCTCTTCTAGTTGTAGACACAAAGTTTATGAGAATAATCAGGGAACTGATTATAAATGTTAATTTATGATACACAACAGTTTGTGGAAATTTATCTTGCTCCTTTAAAATTCCATGAAGTGTGAAGTCATTAAAAATCACTGTCGCCATATCAATATGGCATTGATAGTCCACAGGACATTGTCTGGATGCTTTCTACACACAGAACTGGAAAACTAACCTCTACTAAAATTAATGTATGTTGATATGGATAAAACAGATTATCTGGTAAAGTCATTTAGTACATCAATAACATACATCATATTGACATGTAGGTGCCAGAAGGAAAATGTTACAAAGCAGAGTTTCAAAGTGGAAAACTTGAGGTTGTGGATTATCCACATTCCCATTCCTAAGGAACAAAATCTGTTTCTGAAATTTTTCTGGGCTACTGTGTTTCACCTACAGGAAAACACCATATACCAGAGGCTAGCAAAATATTATAATGTAAAATGTACAGCTAATTGAATCATTCTATAAAAAGTGAATGCATTCTTAAAAGTTTCTCAACTCAGCAGATGTATTTCATGCAGCCACTCCATCACGAGTAATGGGGTCTTTTTTAGTTTTTCAATAATTCAGTATAAAACTACCTTCTTTGGTAAATATTATTCTCTTTTTTTCCTCCTGTATTCTGTAGGCAGAAAGATTTACTCCCTGGAATATTAAGGAAACAAGAAGTAAGTTTATTATGAGATATTTTTATAATTGTTTCTAGAGTTCTTAATTGCATTTGCCTCTAAAGCACGAATAACTCTTCTCCATTTGAAAGAGAATTCCTCCATTCTACACTTTTAAGGTAGGTCCCCTCTTTCTAGAAAATACAATATAAAATACTTAATTTTCTTAGAAATTTACGCGAAAACCATATGCTAACTGGAGCGCTAAATTACAATAATACGCACAAAAATGTAACCCAACAAACAGGGAAAACCTGATACTTGTTCATGTGATGGAGGTCACACAGTTGCAAACCTAAACTCAGCCAATCCAATTCTCCACAGCATGGGGAGCAATACTACACTGAAATCCCTACTGAAGAGCTTGTTGGTTTGAATTTAACGCAAACCTGACTTCTTGTTGCCATGAAAGATGCATTTTCTATGTTTATCAAGGCATTGACAGGAATACCCTGACAAATTTCCAGTGTGAATAACTGTATCCTTTCTCTTCCATTCTTGACAGATACTTAGGACTGCCTAATGGACTTGCTACCTGCCACAGATGGCTGCAAATCATTGACAACCTCAACACTAAGGGGAAGCTGCTTCATAAGTGCAAATGTTATAATATTCACAAAACTGAAATACCAAAATTTTTTTAGTATAAAATGATTATTCATGATCACAGGTAAATTTAAACACTACAAATTACATCTTTGTAATATCTTCCTAATTAACCTTATGTTAATGTATCTTTTTGGAAGATCTTCTTTACTTCACTTTTTGTGAAGAATTTTTCCTTTCAGAAAATCAAAGAATTTGAAGAACGAAGAATTTTTTAGGAATGTATAACTTCGAATTGAACTTTTACCTTCAAAACTATTTTATTTACAGATGAGTGTCTTCTCCCCTCCTAACAGAGAAAAAGGTAATCTACAAACAGGGCTGTCAACTTCTGAGTGTGTCATTTAAGTCTGCTAGGTTAATTATTGTTTAGAAGTCACTCGGTCGTATAAAATTCCAACCCAACTGAAGCATCAAATAAGCAATAGGTCTGCCATTATATGACTCTTCAGACTAGAGTGTAACAACAGCTTTAGTGTAGGAAGTGAGCTAATGCCTTTCAGGCTTCTGAATTCACTTAACTGTTTTACAGGGGCTGCATCAATATTTAAGAAGCTGAGTACAATCCTATGTTATCTTGATTTTATTGCATTGCTGCTTGCAGAACAGATGTGAATTTAACCAGCACATGCCATTGAAACTGTAAGAAAATTTAAGTGAATGCCACAGTTAAAGAAAGATAAATGATGAATTTTCTGAATTTATAATACAAAACTTGTTTGAACTTAATATTCTCCTTTCACAAAGCAATATTTGATTCTGTAATTTAACATATTCAAAGATATTTAAAATTAATTTTATTAAAAAACTAGAATAGTAAAACTCAGTGTTTAAACTAGTATCTAGATTAGATTAAAAGTAATTGAGTATTTTAGAGCACAAATGTCACTGCAATTTTCAGAAAAGTTCAAAAGGGTATTGTTTTCACCACTAAAATTGAGTGAGATTGAGGAGAGATGCGAGTGAAACTGTATAAAGGCATTCCAGTTAGGTTTATTATATATCCAAATAATCTCAAGTGTGTGTAGGTTTTTCACCCAACACTTATATGTGGCTGGATTTTCTTATATTTGATCATTTGTCTGATGTTTCAGATGTGCAGATAAAACAGAAAGAACGTGCTCTGTCCACTCCTACTACACGATCAGATCAATGCTTTGCCTTGGGCTTTGAGCATGAGCAGGAACAAAAAGTGAGTCACGCCAAAAGGTGTGGGCTTGGAGCACAGCAGGCTGCCAGCCCGCAGTGAGCTCTGCTTCCACCAGCTGCATTAGTTCCTTGAAGTTGCAGCACATTTGTCCAGATTGCTATCACTGAAAAAAAAAAGCTTTTTTTCCATGAACCAAGTTACTAGAGTGAATGTTCAGTTGTTATTCAGTCCTAAAATAGCACATCCATCTGCTGAAACAAGTGTATAATTAAAAGATTTATTGTTACATAAGCTATATATTCCATACCGATCCCTTGTCAATTTTGGAAGGTATTAAGCCAAATTCTCTTCCTGGGGTTCCCTTCGGTATAATTTAGATCAACTCATGATTCAACTCATTATTTGGCTATTAAAAAACGTAAGATACTGAGAGGATGTGTCCAAATTACCATGGAAAAAGAATTCAGGTGTAGAATGGCCCAACGATCATTATTTCCTGAACCATCCAATTTCAGCCAAGTCATCCTTGAACAACTCTAAACTAATGCTCCAAGTCACAGCTGCTGTCTTTGCATCTTCAAAAAGGACCCAAGGTTGAGGACAAGGGCATTTTACAAGGCTATAACCCTAAGTCCAGATGCCAAACTCCCTTCTGTATTAGGCTTCCTCACTTCCTCCTCTCTACTTTTAACTTCCCAATTCTTGACCTTTTACTCCTTTTTTTTTTTTTTTTCTGTCAGAAATATGGTAGTCTAAACTTAAACTCTGGCAATAGAAGAACTGAGACAATATGGTTTCACACAGTCCTTGTAAGATCCTTTGAACTCACTTGATTATTTATACTCAAATTTCAAGTTCATTATATGATTTCTTCACAATTCAATTGGAGAGCAGCACCCTGGTATCATTATGCCTCTTAGTCTCAGTTCAAAACAGATTCATTGAGTGCTTCTTGCCCTCTGTCCAGTTCTTAATAGCATGCTGAAGTAGTCACACAACTCACTCGTGCTCTGCAGGCTCCAAATCAGATGTTAATACAATATGAAATTACCAGTAACTGCTGAGAGAGAAGCCATCTCAGAGTTGAGGAACAAATAATTCAAAGTGAGTGGATGCTTATACTTTTATGAAATTCTAGGCACATATAATGATGTTTTCTTAATAATACAATCTTGTATTGCTGTACAGCTAAAGTAAACATTAACCAGAAAGAAAAAGAAGCTACCTGGTCTAAGATGGTAAACTGTAATCCAGGATTCTGAAAAATTTCAAGATCTATACTTGTCCATTACAGAATTCGGAAAAATTAAAAAGGCTTACTGCAAAGGTTTTTGTACATTTAGAATGTACAGACTAAAAAAAAAAAAGAGATAATATGTATTTTTTATAAAATTATATATTTTTAACTACCAAACACTCATTACATCAAAGACATTAATTAATAATGTCTGATTTCATCTGTAATTTTGAATACAGTGTACTTCAAGCAAGGATTTACTTCAGAAAAAGGGTCTTGTAGAACCTTCCAGGTTTCATACTAAAGCTTCGATATCTGACTAGGCAACCAAGAGTTTTTTCTGATGACCTGAAGCTATTAACTTGGGTTTTCATGGGATTAGAAGGCTGAGGTTTAATAGCCTGGAGGACAGCTATATTAGCTCTACAAGAGCACATCCAACACAACATTCACTGAGGTCCTACTCACTTTGTATTTTTCTAAGCCATCTCAG
Source organism: Scolopax mira (assembly GCA_004320125.1). Taxonomy (NCBI): domain Eukaryota; kingdom Metazoa; phylum Chordata; class Aves; order Charadriiformes; family Scolopacidae; genus Scolopax; species Scolopax mira. The sequence goes on from BJBW01009389.1 coordinate 81,491, forward strand.
AACTCTGGCTTCTCTTTGAAACAAAAAAAAAATTTACAAACCAAAAAAACCAACCCTTAATGCAGATTAAAATGAATGCTACGGAAATATAGTGTAATGCTCATATCTTTGCCAAAAACAGACTATAACAAAGCATTCATTAATTTTCCCTGTTAACACGGATCACTACAACAACCTGTATTCAAAACAGATTTTGTAGTTTTCATATTTTATGCTTATGTTGGCCACAGGATAAAAAGTACTATGTTGGAACTGAAATTGATTTTAAAGAATACAAGTTATGCTATTGGTATTTTTTTTGCTAAAATTGCTGAAATTTGTAGTTGTTTATATTCCAGGAATAGCTACAAATTTAGAGAAGGAGCTATGAATGTAACATAGAAGACTATATGGACTGACACCTGCTAAACAGTGGAACAGTTCACATGCTGTTTCTTCAAGGGTATGTATTTGCCTGAGGGTTTTCAATAATGGCAATCACTGAAGTACATAATGAAGCAAAATTGTAAAAATAAGAAGAGACACCTATTGTTCTACCCTCCTACCAAAACAAACATGTTAGCATTTGACTAGAACATTTGCAAAGAACGCAACTATGCTTTACAAGCTAAGGTAAGCTTAGTCTTGCATCTAAATTTTACAAGGGCAAAAGCAAAAATCCAGTAAGCATTTGACAGAATTAACATTTATTTATATTGCTTATGAAACTATACATTATTAATCAGCTTTTCACAGCCAAAATACTGTGCCTTACATAAGAGTGATGCATAACATTTCTCCCTAAAGAAACTGCTGTTCTCAAACAAGAATCCAGGGAAGTCTTTATAAATATAAAATATTACTATAAAATATATGTAACTATGCTTTGATACTTTGAGGTACAGTCACTAAATTAGTGTGGGTTTATTGACACAACTAAACTTATTTGAAACACTCCTGTAAGTCATCAACTCAGTAATTTTTTCTTTATTATTTAACTGAGAAATGGTTACCAATTTTTTAGTGCTAATTCCTTGATTGAAACAATGGCTGATGTGATAATATCATGTATCACCCATTTACTAGCCTATCAACACATATCAACTAATATGTTAGAAAGCATAACTGGTGGGGGGGGAAGGGGAGAAATGAAAAATGTTGTCTTAACTATAATTTCTCCAAAATAAATTGATCCTGTAGTAGACACTATGGATTTAATTTCTATGGATTTAATCTGTTAAACTGAACTGCCCCATTCTGAAATAAGGAGAAGCAATTATTTTTCTGCTTTTGTCACACAGTGGGTATTATGTCAAATTCTCTTGGGAATTGAGGAATGCATTGCACATACATTTCCTGGGGCTAGAACCAACGGTGAGCTCTTACCCATTTTGCAACCATTGCAAAAACTGTATCTCCTTCCAAATCAAAATACACTTTCCTCATTAATACCACTTTTTACCTTTACCTGTACTTTTTCAGTTGAACCACATTTGAAAAAGTGAAAAAAAATCTTAATTTGCATAATACTCTATCACAGTGATTATGGGGAAAGGGGAGGGAAGTAGGAAGGGGAGTGGCATCCATTATTAAGTAAATTTTTGAATGAATTAGTATATTTAGTTTTTAGGATTCTTCTACGGTTAAGATTATCACTTTACAGTCTGTATTTGAAGAACCTGGAAGGTCAAAGGAATGATAGAGCACAAAGTAGGGCTATACAGCATGAAAACTAGAAAGAAATGTTTCTGGACAGATACAAAATTGCTAGCCTTAATGGGGAAATAATATTAAATCCTCTGAGAAAATTTTAAGTAATCAACAGAAAGATTTTGTCAAGGAAATAAAAAAAAATGTTAGGTAAAGGAGGGAAAGCATACCTCAGGAATCACCCACAGTCTTTCTGACACATCTTAGGTGTTACAGCCTTGCCTTTGCACCAGCAATTCCATGTTAAATATCCTATGTACTTTATATAATCCCTGTTACAATAGTATCTAAGCACCAATTAACATGAAACACCAGGTTGCACAAGGTAAGAAAATGTTCTAATACATTCACTGGGGAGCAGGGAAGGCACACAGAATGGGATGTGTTTTACCTGAGGTCACCGCAGAAGAAGTAAATAAACGCCTTGCAAATTTCGTGCTACTGTATTAACCATCTCTGCATTTTAAATGGAAAGGGATGATCAGTGAACAAATACTAAGGATAGTTACAGCTTTTGCTCAATCTTTTTGATAGAGTTTAAATAAAATCAAACCTGAAGAGTTTTGACCCCAGGTATCAGAATATGGGGGGGGGGGGGGGGGGGGGGGGGGGATGAAGTGGGGGGAAGAAGAGGATTCGGTGGGTCTGGGGATACATTCAAAGGAGCAACAAAATGAGAAGCAAGTTGAAATAAATATAGAAATGACCTGTACTTCAAGATAGTTAAGTAAGGATCATGAGGTAGGAATAAGAATAGCAATAGCAATGGCAAGGCTTGAATAAACAATTGTTGTGTTTGGATATAGATGTCCAAATGACGGTAGATCTGGTACAAGAGCCTATTGCTCCCAGCTGATATTTTTTTAAGTGCTTCCCTACTGCAAAAAATATTGGCATCATATCCCTGACACTCATGATAGAGAACAGACAGGAAAGGGGCTAACCAAACTTAGAAGGTAAGCTGAGAAAAGCAATGATGCAGATGACACTTAACATTACAATAAATATAAAGACCATCCCTTTATAAAGGGGATGCTACTATAAACCTTAAGAATTTAGCAGGCCAATAAAACATTAATCCTTCTCAAACTTAAATATCTTCTATTTTTAAGAGTTCATTTGGCTGCAAATGGCTGTCATCCCTAATCCAAGTACTGTGCTTGTAACAGATGTTGCTTTAATAAAGTGATCTGTGCTGGAGATGCTTATTAAACTGCACACAACAGCACAGGATTTACTGCTCCAGTGCTCATCCTCTTTGATTTTTGTTTCTGCTTCTCTCAATGGAAACTTTCTATTAGGCTGGCAAAAGCAGATTTCAAAACACATTGCAACAGGCTTTGGCAGACCATTGAGAGAGTAGTTTAAAGGATAAAGTAGTGTAAGGCATGGACATCATAAAGGGTAGGATTCCCAAGGCAGCTACAAGATATTGCTTTGAACATCTACTTCATGCCAGTTGTTCATCATATCAATTACCAGGGACTAGCAACCTATTTTGGAACACTGCTTATAGATATATCCAAATCAACTGAAATTAATTTATTTCAGTGACATAGCAGATGAGAGGACATCTTTATTCTTTTCTTCAATGACCAGTTGTGGTCTCTATTTGACAACTAGCAGCAGGGGTGGAAAAGCATGTTTCACAGCTGCAACGGACCTAAGGACACAGCAGGGTTAAGTACTTAGACTTATGCAAGGAAAAGCCCATAATTGTTCCCAAGCAGCTCTACCTCTGTTCTGATCCTCTGAAAAAGGCTTTATTTTTAACAAAATTTTTAAGTGACGTAATTTACTACCTTTACAAAAAGAGCAGAATACTTTTTGTTAGATCATGAGGCAATTCACAGAAACTCCAGATCACACTGCTGTCTCCTAACATGACCCTGAAAATATTTTGTTTGGTGGATTACACTTTGAATATTCTTCCTTTTTTTGTTGAGGGGACTTCAATATTCTGTGCAGATAAAAGTTCTGAAATGGAAGTTCATTCTAGTGCTTTTTGGTTAAATGTTCTTAAAGACATTCTCAAACCTCCACAACTGAAAAGTGCCTAAAAATTTATTAAAAAAAATATGAGAAAAGGCATTAGAGTTACATCTACTTCCCATCTAAAGTAGTTTACATTTCGATCTGATGTACAGAAATTCTAACGATACTGATGAAACAACAGAAAACTACTGATATTCAAAAGAATCGAATGGACTTTCTACTGAGGCACTTTTATAATAGTTGAAGATAGACTTGGATAATACAAAAAGATTGGGATTTTTTGGTTTAGATTTGGTGTCTTTTAATCACTATCACCACTTAAAGCATCAGGAAAGCTGAGGTAGTTTTCCTTTAGTATAGAAACATAATATACACAAACACAATACACACAAACACAATACACAAAAAAATCAAGTAAGACATGACTACAGAATTTTTAAGTTAATAACTAAGAGATGCTAAAATTATTGTTTTTAGAGAATTCCTGTCTTTTCTTTCCAACTGTCATTGCTAACCTGTTCACAAAACTAAGGTACAAATGAAAATTTCTTTTTCTCCTAAAATATAGGCCTAGGTAAACAAACAGGACATTTTCTTAACTGGTAGCTTGGCTGTTTCTTTTGCTAGCTCCTTCTCTGTATATTAAGCTCCTTTAATGTGACAAGTTAGTTACCAGAAAATCATGTCTGGCTTTTTTTTATTTGGAGTTTTGCTTTGGTTTTAAGTTAAAATTTCCCTAGACAGCCCTTACCTTGAGAAAGCTCATAAAAATATATAAACAGTTAAATTACTGCATTCTTATCTATTACAAAACGATATTTAAGATCTTCTAAAAAATGCTCTTCTCTACAGAAATAAGTAGTTCTCTGATCTTATCTTTATGCTTTCCCTTTTTAGAAGATATTTGAAATTTTAAATGTCAAATGATGAACATGTTGACAGGTCACCTGGAGGGATTTATTTATTTCTTTCTACAAGATTTTTCCAGTTTTCCCACCCTGTTTTGTGATGAATCATGGTTATTCAGTAACCAGTAATATAAAAAGACGTTATTATAATGTAAAAACTGATACAACAGAACTTCTGAGATGCCCTGCAAAAATTGAAGTTGTCAAAAATGTCAGTTATAACTAATGTTTCTTCTTCCATGCAAGTAACATCTTTCAGAGAGCAATAACTCTTCCTTTACCTTTCATTAACAACTTCTAGAAAATTTCTAGATTTATTACATAAGAATATGTTGTAGGTGTAGAATTAGGGATTAAAAGGTAGAGGTAAAGAGATCTCCTCTGTTTACGTAATGTATGTTATGGTTAATAAAGTTACTCTTGCATTTATATGTTTCTTAAACTAAATGCATACAAGTGATATAATCTCCCTTGCCAAATCGCCTGTTATTCTGAATATCCCTCCCCATGACAGACACTGGTTCTTAGGTGATCTTCCTCCTCTTCCTGCCAGTACCTGAGACTTTTATCCTTTCACTATTGTGTTGTATTTATGAAGCTGTAGCTAGTTTATGGTAATATGAGGGGGTGGAAAGAAGATTGGTTTCAAGGGTCAAATATGTTTCCAGTTTAAGAACTAAGTCCTTAGATAACTAATTATCAATAGGAATTCATTACAGTCTTTTCAGTGACAAAGGTTCTTGATACATAGATTAAACTCTCATTTCAACCTCAATTCCATCACCTTGTTCTCTCACCTCTCCTCAAATTGAAAATAAGAGTCATTCATTTGGAAAACCTATTAGCTCCCTATTAATAGAACAATGACCTTCTAATCAAAACGACTGTCTTCTCAGTCAGTAAAATTTTTTGTTCTCTTGCATTTGCAACAAAGAATTGTCACAATTAACTCTTTGCTGACACTTTAAATATTATTAAATCACAATAACTTTACATTTGATTCATACAATTCATATACACTGTTACGTTGGTTTAACTGGCAGGTAAAATCAAAGATATATTAAATGAGGAAAAGACCATTCCATTAACCAGATTAGGTTAGTTGTCAGTTTCATATCTCCCCAGGTTGTTATTTCATGTCTGACAACATCAAAGCCTTCAAAATACATTTTAAAAACAACAGAGGAATACCTAATCTTTAGAAATATTTCTTTTTTACCCTCAAGCAGCAGGCAGTTGTTTTCTATGGCTGTTTTCTCTTTTTATATGCTTTACATTTCTGCTAAATCTTTTTTTTTTTTCCCTTTTTAGGTGACACGATATTGACAGCACACCACCGGAATGTATAGTATCAACCTGGCACAGTCTAACTATGCTTTGAAAGAACATCTTGCTTATGTTATACACAGAAAAGTTTTTGGAGGCTTCTTGATTGAATTCCTGTTTTAAACTGGCTTCCTATTTTCTACATTGAAATCAGTGCAGAAGAGGTTGCATTTGCCAAAACAGGTTTACTGACTCTATGGGCTCTAATCTTCATATGATTAGAGATAGGAGTTCAAAACCCAGCCCAGTTTCTGAAAACTTTTAAACACAAAAGCATTCTTATCAAGGGTGGTTCTAAATTGTATGCACTGCTATTCATTGTATTTTTTTTGACATTTCTGTATGCTTCATAAGGGGTATTATCTAAAATTGCCAGCTCTTAACATGACATTGCCCTGATTGACTCTAATGTTAACATCAAGGGTAAGGAAATGCTGCCCCGCAGCTACATAATAATTCTCTATCACGTTACGTAATACTAAGACACTTGTTAGTGTGCCAAAGATATTTGGCTTATCTGGTTCTCAGCAAGGACTTCCACCCTTGCCTAAAATTAATGATGAAGATAGAAGTGCAAGAGTGAACATTTGAGGAAGCCTGCTATAGTGCCGCAGAGTTTTTGATAAATCTTGTCAGTATGTTCAATGCTGTCCAGCTTGGCCCAAAGCATTCACCCCCTAACAAGACTTTTCAGCGTTACAGTGCTCTGTTTCTGCCAGAGCTCTTCAGAAAGAACAGCAATATTAGCATTGCCTAATCTTCTGCAAGTTAACCTCTGATGATTTGCTCATGTATACCAGTGTGTCAAAAGAGTGAAACATTTCTCCCTTACAAATTATATAGCCATAGCGTTGGATTAAATAAAATTACCTTCTTACCTCACAATTACAAGACAAACATTTGGAAAGTGAGTCAATGTTCTGAAAAGGTGGTTAAATTTCAGAGGTAATGCACATGCATTCCAGTGAAATGCATTTCCCAAGCTTCGGTGTGCTTTAATGTTCTAGTGAAACACATGCAACAATCACTTTGCATTTTGCCAAATCATTGTGACCAGTGCCAATGACAAAGGACTAACAAGATGGGGTCCAAATTGTGGCACTCACTCCATAACAACTAGCAATGCCAAGCTGAACTCGTTCTAAAATACTGAAATGCTGCTGATGAAGAATGAATACTGTTTCTGATTTGTGTTATTTTTGACATAATATTTAGCACATTACCCTATGGATCTTTAACATGCTCCTGATGGGATGATTTTATAAGACATTGACCACTAATGAGGGACATTTTCAGATAATACAGAAGCAATGGATTTATTTTGATAAATAAGTAATTGATATTTTCAGAAATAAATACTTGATTTATTTATAAGCAACCTGAAAATGAAAACAGAGTGGCTTTTGTGCTGTTAGGAACACCCATACCAGATGCAAACAGCAACCTCTAGCAGTTAGATATTCTCAACTATTAGGGACAAAACTGTTTTGTCCCTAATCTGTTTGAAAGGAAAAGGGAATGTCTTTAAACCCTCCCTTTCTCAGAGATCCTTCTTCTCAGTAGTCATCTCAGCAGCCAACTAATCACAACGTTTTTCCCCCATAGAAAGCGTTAGGAAATGACCATACTAATCACACGTACATATTCAGATAGTCTGTGGGCAAGAAGTAATCTGGATTAGTTCTCCAAACCAGAGCATGCTTTTTACTGCTTTTTTTCATATGTTTTTCTATTCCTGCTTTATCTCACTCTGGGCAGGTTTTACTCAGAATTAATCTTTCACCCCACAAAATCATGAAGCCCTAGAACCATAGCCCTAGAATTTACATTATGAAATTCTGATAGATTTAAATTTTTAATTGGAGGTCTTTTTTCTGTTTTTCATTTATTTGCTTGGATTTTTTTAAAGTTTTTCTGTTTTTATTTTCACAATTACTGAAAGAGAGACCTCATGAGATCTGATAAAGTTGTTATAGTTTAAACCATATGGTACGAATTCCCTGTCAGTCAATAAGTCTTTAGTTTCTCCACTAATAAAAAACTAACAATAATCATTAACGAAAGCACAGTTTCAGTAAAGACATCTGCCAAAATATCCCTACCAAGTTGGAAGCTATCATGTGTTCTAGCCTTGGGATGCCCAAGGCAACAATTATACTCTGAGTAGAAAGGTTTATAAAGACCCATAACCAAGCAAAACCAAGGGCTACTTGGTCTGAACTTTTTCTCTTTTTCTTTAAGGGCTGGCCAAACATGAGGCCAATGAGCCATCCTAAATTCCGTAACATTTCGGCCTGTTTTAATTTTTCAAATAGGAATGTGGGACAGATTAAAATTATTTACAATCCCTACAACTAAGTTTTGTACATGACTCAACTGACATTGATGCATTCAAAGTTCAGGTGTATAGCTAGAAGGAGCAGTTCTATTCATCCTTTACGAGAATTCTTGTTTGCGCACGTAATAACCAAGTTCTCTGAGAACAAACTACTTTTAATATATGTAATCCCCCATGTAGTTTAGCAATAAAGTAAGTATTGACTGAGAGATATCACAGGTCATATTCCTACACTGAAAACCAGAAGAAAACATCTGAACGTTTTCATTTCCTAGAAACATAGGGCTAAAACATGCCGTGGATGTCCAATCTCAGACAGAAGTCACCATTAAAGATAAGAACTTTGCAATACATGAATATGAATAGAGTATCATAATATTAACATTAAAGTAAGAAAAAGATATGAGAAATGTTTCTGTAATTTCCGTTACTGAAATGACAAGCATTAAAAGCAAAACATGGTTCATATGTAGGACATAAAAGGCCAAAGGAGGGGGAGAGACTCCCGACTCAAATTATGATATAAACTAAGGCTCTGCAAAATGGTGTTAGTCAAACTGTTTCTTTTTTTCTTTAATTGAAAATTGATAAAAGAAAATTCACTCCATTTCCAAGACACTTTATTTGCTTCTAATTTTTTCCTCTTCCAAGTTTATACATGTACACGCTATGAATATAAACACATGCCTAGCAATTTGGAAAAAAAATATAATTGTGATACTATTCTGCAGACATGAAAGAGTGAGTATTAGTTTGGTCAGCACAGAAGCATGATGTGATTAAATTCTCCCCGTGATGCTGACCTACTAGAACCAATATTCCTTTCAGCAGCAAAACAATACTGTTGTAGAGAATGGAATTAATTTTCTTTGTCAAGAGTAGTTATTTTCTCCCCTTACAGTGTCTTCAAATTTATATTACATTTTTTGCAACGATTACCTAGTTAATTCAGACTTTTTCAAGCTTAGAGATTTGCTAAGTGCCAGCACCATTTCTCTGATGTATAAATCACAAAATATTGTGAGGGTTAGAAAATGGTGGTAAAGGCACATAACTCAAAAGTTTAGTACTTTTGAATCTGAATTTATTTCTGTTTTGTTACCCACCATGCTATGTGTCTGCATTCTTAATCTGGCATTCTCTCTAATGAAAGTTTCTATAAATACAGCCTCAAAGGAATCAGGGGATTTTGCATCCCCAAAGTAACCTACCAAAGAGGCTCTTAAAGCTTCTGCAAATAAATTTAAAGGTTTAAATATATAGTTTTAGTTATAGTTCTTAAAAGGGCTAAAATTCTAGAGTTTCATTTGGTAAAATTACATGAGAATTAAAAAACAATTACACAAACTGAATTATGCCTGATTATTAGTAACTGAAGTTAAAAATTTCAGATTTTTAGGAAATACATATATCTTTGTAGTCTTAGATAACATCCAGACAATGCATTATCCTCATTATACAAATGCAGGACTGGAAAAAGCTAGTAAGAATAAAAATGTAGTTGTTGTATATCCTATACAGTTACCCTTTGCAGTATAAATTGTTGTTCTTAAAATAATTAAGAACTTAAAATAACAAAAAAAAAAAAGCCTTAAATGTTCACAACTTTAAAACTTGTACCTTCTTTCCAAGCCAGGGGTGGGAACTAAAACTTACAATAAATTGTAGTTGCTGGATCTTCTAGTTGAATATCAACTTATTGCTTTTAACCGTACAACAGTCTAACAAGAAACAGTATTTACTGGGATGAATTATGACAATGATAAACTTTAACTGGAAAAATTGAGAAAAACATTTATTGAAAATAATTTTTGCGGGCTGTCATAGGAAGTGAAGCAGGGTACAATGATGTGTGAGAAAGCAATAAAACATTATTCAAGGGTGTTGAAAACAAAAGAAGAAATTCCGACTCTTTTTAATTTCCTGACCTCTCAGCTGGCAGATACAGACAGGATGTGGTGTTTTTAAGGACCACAAAAAGGCCACAAAGCTGCATCCTGTGACCATCATGCTCACGTGTATTCATCTAGAATATAGCCTATACATACATTTTACATCATGAAAGAAATCAGGAAAGATCTAGCATTTCCTGTCTTTTTAAACAACATTGCACACTTTAATGCCCAATGGCAATATAAAATGGCAAGGAAATTTTTGGGGTACCATTTTGGGTGTCTTGGTTTGGTTTGGTTTGGGCTTGCTTTTTATTTGGGGGGGGGGGGGGGGGGGGGGGGGGGGGGGGAGGAACTGTGAGGGGAGAGTGTTGTATTAAATGGAACTTCATATTTTAAGAATGTTTATGAAAAGACATGTTTCTGTTTCCCTACAAAGATCATAGCAAGCCATAGCAGAACAAATGCATCCTTACATTTACAGGTTAAAATCAAACAAAGAAACCCCAAACAAACACCCCTAAAACCTCTCCAAAAGTCTCTGGGAGATAACATTAATTTTCTGACACGGTCCTGATTTGCTAGAAAGGTTGTATCACCTCTTTCACTAATTTGCGTTGTTTATATTTTTCTTTGTTTTATCATCCACCAGCTATTCCCTCATTTACTGGCAAGTGTAATTAGGATTACATATTTTAGGACTACAAAAGCAAATACAGTGATATCTATACATGACTATCTGCAACAGATGTTCCAACCATCAGCATTATATTCCAAACTAGTCTCTAGCTGCACCATTACAGTTTTTTATTCAATTGTTACAAAAAGTATTCAATAAAAACACAATAATAGCAATTCTGTGCAAATACTCAGTCTCAGCTTCCCAAAATGAAAATTAATCTTATCATCTGTCAAATTTCTTGCCTCTAAACCACATTCTCATACGAGCTGCCTACTGTTGATCAAGCCTGGTTCAATATACTCAAAGGGCTAACACAAATGAGCCACAGATGATGTTCTGGTCAGAACCTCCAAAGCAAAGTGCTAAATTTTGTTGGTTTTCTAAATTTCTGAATTCAAGACACAAGCTGTTTGCTCAGATGTGCTGTAGATATTGAGCTTTTCGTATATATATGGATTGGATCTTTTTATGTTATTATTTCAGTCATATTCTAATATTGACCTAGTTTTACACAGCTAGAACTCCACTGAAATAAATTAAATTAGCTCAGATTTATAGTGACACAAGATGCGAGGAAAAGCAGATCCTTAGCTCTTGAAAGGATCGAAATTAAAAATATCTATGTTAATACAGTAAATATATTTTGTGTGATACAGATGTACATGTAGCAAATGATGAGCTTTGAGTGCCTCTAATTGTTCTATAATGATGTGGTACCACTCACTTGAAAACCAGAGGATTCTTTAATAACCCATGTCATTTACATCATGAAAGACTGATGTGAATTTTAGCTGCAATAACTGGAAACCCAAATTACCGTATCAGTAGAACAGCCCTCCATGTCTCTGTTAATCAGTTTATGACTCACCTTGGAATACCAGGCAACCATCTCCCAACTGTTCAAAGTTTTTGTTCTGTGTTGCAACCCAACAGAAAATGCAGGCATGAGAGCAGTTCCCGCAGGCTAATGGCAACTTACAGAGGAATACAGGTACAGATTTCTCACATGGGCACTAATGCAATATTAAGTTTTTCGTTAGCTACAGCCTTCTGTCCCTGTGTCATTCTACTCACAGGTGGCTGTTAAATAGTGCTGCTCCTCATGGAGCTCTAAGACATCGTGATTTAGTGACTTCCAAAAAAAGATCAAATGCAATTCTATGTATCATATGAAAACACCAATTTCCACAATGTTATTTTTACAAATCCTTGTTTTATAAGAATTTAAGGTGTGATTTCCAAATCAAATACAAAATATTCCAGCTATACTGAACTCATACTATGAAGTAGCTCAATTTCACTGGCTTTCATCAGCATTGAAAACAAAAACAATAAGATTTTACTTGCTTCTGGAAAAATGACTGCAGAATTATTTAATGCAGATTTCCATGAGGGCTATGAGTAAACAAGCACCAAGAGAATGAGCAAATGGAAATAATACAACAGCCACACACTATCACAGCAAGATAATGAGGTAACCATGTACACTCTCTGATAGTTACCAAGAGAGACTTCCTATAATTAAATTAAACTAAATGTCAAGTAAGTTAAAACAACATCAATTCCGTACATCCAGGGATATTAATTAAGATTTATCTCTACTTCATATCATTCATAACATTTAGAGAAAAAAAAAAAAAGGGGTGAATGCGGCTTTAGAGATACAAATAAAACTAGTTGGACTACAGTCAAAAACAACTTCATGGGACTCCCACATAAATCCCAGTACAAGTTGTATGTCCGTCTATATTTCCCCAGGAATCTTTGTTTTGTCTCACAAGGGTGATTTTTTCATGAAAATTGGACAAAAAGAGAATTTTCTTTGTACAGGAAAACTTCTTGGGATTTTTTCCTTTATCTTTATTTGCCAGCTACCTCTGAAATGGTTGAATAAATTGAGCTAAACTACAGCTTAGTTTGAATCACTCCAACTTGATAAATAATAGTTAATATTGAAGACTAGAGATGAGGGATACTACCAGGTACACCACAGACTGAAGTCTATCCTGTTTATGTCATCACATCTTACATTTTGCTTGGAGTCAAATTAGCTACATGGTTGTGTTCATTCCAATTTACAGGAAAAAATCTAAAAATAGTTTATATTCTTCTGAATATTTGGGCATGTTCAGACATGACTACAAAGTAAGGTGCAAATGGGTTTTGCCATGGCTCCACCTATACTGCAAGGCAAAAATTCTTCAAAGATTTTAGACATTTTTGGCACATGATGACAATAATAAATTCTTCTCAGTTTAACTTATTTTAAAGGAAATGAGAAAATGTCCAGTTTCCACACTGCACCATGTGCAAACCGTGAGCTTTGAAGTCAAATAGGTTTTCAGCCATTAAATATTCTCTTTCATACAGGAGGTGCTTAATTTTTATTCCTTTCCAAGTAAGTTCTGCTAGCCAATGAAGAGGACAAGGATGAAATATCCATTTTAGCCTACAACAGGATACCCTTCTGTACATCATTCCATAATTTTTAGGGTAGAAGTTTCTTAGCATAGGTTGTATTATTGAACCATGTGGAAGCCATATTTTTCTAGGTCCTGCATTACATCAATCTTCTCCCCCTAAACATTTTACAGCCTAGAGAAGCAAGAAAGCAAAGTTGAAGGTGGAAGCCAGCAATAATTTTCACTTACAAATGGGAAACTAAGGCCAGTAAGATCAGTGTTTGATGTTGCATAGTATTTCAGTGGCAGCCAACTCCAATTGGCCTTAAGCCACAGATATATTCTTTATATATGTAATATATACATATACACACAGATACTCTTCCAATATGTTTATATATATACACATAGATATGCACACATACATATTCTCTCAGTGAGTCACTAACACATCCTGTCTTGATGTTATCATTTCCTACTCGAGAATTTCAATACATTACATATTACTTGCATTTGCATCTTAAAGCAGTTACCTCAGCTTTAATAATTAAAAGAATCGAGCCCAATTTAGCTTCACCACAGCAAGCAGCAAGATTCAGATGAACTCAGCATAATGGGAAAACTTTCTGCCAAGTCAGAAACATAATAAATTTTTAATGCTAATCAAGAATTAGAAACACAATGTGACAGTATAAGCTTTTAATTTTAATAATCTTTTTAAGGGCTTACTTGTAATTCTGCCTTCCTTCTCTAATAGTGCCAAGTCAACAGGCTGAAAATATTTATACAATTGTCAAGCTAGAAAAAAGGTGGAATACAGGAGCTGCAACTGATATAATGCCCCAGCTGCTAAGAAACTGGAAAAAAATACACTGTAATATTTAAATGTGTTACATTGAAGATTTTTTTAAGTGCAAAAAAAAGAATAAAAAGAGATGGGTCATAAAAAAACCAACACAAAAGTTGTGTTATTCAGCTTAAAGATACATGACACCAAAAACCATAAAACTTAACAAAGATGGGGACTCACCTGACAGTAAAAACATCATAGGAAAAGTATGAATGGATAGAAGCAAAAGAATAAAATGTTAGAATTACAATTCTTGCAGCCAGGTAAATGAGACGTAGGGAAATTTGGAAAGTACAACCAGGGAAGTACTGTCATTAGAAATTTGATAGAACTTAGATCAGTAGAGAGGGGATAACTTTGTGCAAATCAAAGGCAGTAGACACTTGTTTTGAGCACAAATCTGCAATACTTCTGGCAATACAGTATTTCTGTCAAAATTCTGATAATTTTGCTTTTAGAGATTCTAACATAATTCCCTGCATACAGCGAAGTATTTGTGCGGTTAAAGAAATAAGTAAATAGTACTGTCATAAAACCAGGTACTGTCATTAATCTCATTAGTGGATAGGATTTATAACAGAGGAATTCTTCCAATTTCAGTCATCTGAATTCCAACTAAATCAAATGTTGAGAAAAAGATCTAGATAGAAGGAGTTCTTAAGTATCTAACCTTTGATATAAAAATAATTTAAAATTTTCCAATCACCATCAATCAAAATTTATTCTGTACAATTGAAAATAACAGAACTCAAATAAAATAAAGCATAGTGTAGGCAGACAGATTTTTCTAATTAGGGTTTTTTTTTAAATATCCTTCAAAAATGATCTAATTATTTAACTGGAATCCAAATATGTTAAAGAATCCAAAGAATCATTAAAATAAATTCTTTCAATTGTCTTGTTATTAAAAACTACATGAAATCTAGTATTTCCATTTAAATTAAAAGTTAAATATATATTTTATTGTAATTTCTAGCCACTGGAATTTCATAGAGAATTTTTTGTTCTTAGTATATCAGAATACATTGCACACTCTTATTCTGAGCAATAATCACTTTGCCTCACCGCTCCAGGCAGAGGGCTACATGGAAGCATCTCTGATAATCACTGCTGAAAATGAAGGTATTGATATTAAAAGAACTCCTTGACCCACACCCTCCTTTTAAAAGTAGTAGATTCCTCCTACCTGTTTGTCAATGTTTCAAACTAAGCACATTGGATATCCTTTAGAGATAATATTAGACTGCTGAAAAACTAAGTGACAATTTGCCAAGATTTTTGTAAATTTCTATTACTTATTCAGAAAAGACACCTTGTCAAAGATTTCTGCAAATTGCACAAATTATCATCCTGCCACATACGATGACAACAGCGCTATTGTTGAAAAAAATGGTTTAATATTAAACACAGTGAAAACTAGAAAAATAACACATAAATCTAGTGTTCCATAACATTTGCTATTATACTATTGCTTTTATATCGCAAATTTGTCTTTTTGTACATATGTATTAAAATAACCCACTTGATTAGAAAATCACAGATTACCTTAGGGGTAAATAGGGAATTTACATCTGAATAACCGAGTTTTGCTACAAGGCCAACCACTAAACTGCAGAAATAGATAGCTTTGTTTAGTTATGAGATTGGTACCAAGACTTCTGTAGAAAAAAAGAGACTAATTGAAGAAATTCACTTCACAAATTATTTAACTATCATGAAACTTTTACAACAAGGCCAGCACTTTTTTCCAAGGGAATGATTATATCTGTATTTTTCAGAAATTACGCATTGTTGCACAAAATATTTAGAGATGACTAAAATTCTCATGCAACTTCATATCTCAAAAGATATAAAAAGCAACTTAGTAACTCTATGTTTACATGTGGAGTTCACAGAAAATACATATTTTCAGAGAACAACTACAAGTCCCATTGAAGTCAGTAAGTGGTTCCAACAGACAGAAAAGACCACTAATATTTCCGTCATTATTTTCAATCACCACAGTATGTCAGCTAAACAATAACAGCAAGTCTCAAAATCTCTCCTTTCTTTACTGGGTAAAGAGAAGAAACATGCCTAGCTCATCTTTGGTTCAGTTTTCCTTTTAAGTACAGTCAGCAGAAATCAAATGACTTTCTTCTCACCCTTCTTCAAAACACACCTTGCAAGTCTTTCTAGTAAAGGAACACTGTAATTGAATAAAATATTTTGTAGTTATTTAAGAACGTGAATTCATCAAAAGAACACCTCCCTTCACATTAAAACTAGATTACAATAAAGTCCAGAAGCTGAAGTTTCCTGTTCTGGAATTCTGGGCAAGTGCAGAGTCAGGACCCACAGCCTCCACATTCGCATACATACGTATTTAGAGAAGGTGAAAGCTATTTCTCTCCATTTCCACTGTGTTTAATTCAGCATTAAAATACAATCTGCTAAAAAGTAACATACAGTAAGACAAATACAGGACTGTTACTAAAACAAAAAAACAGGGGAACACAAACAAGCTGAAAAGTAGTGCAAAATAAACATTACAAAAATCCCATTCTCCCATCATCACACTCAAACTTATTGTACAGTACCCCTGTCCATCCTATCATTGGCTTTTCACAGCACAAAAGGGCTTCATGGTTATAACAACCACTGCCTAAAAGCCTTACCAAACAGCTACATTATTTACAAGCAACACTAAGTTCAAGTTGTCAAGGACATAGGTGCAGAAGAATGGAATAAAAGTCTTAAAGCACTCAGTGGGATGATGTAGCAAGGTCATCTATGTCTACATTCATATGGATTTACTTAATGGCTCATATTCCCGAGATTTTTTTAAGTTTTCTGATTTGCTGGGGGAGGTTTGAGGGATTGCTTTATTTTAGTTTTGGAGGGTTTCTTTGGGTGGGTTTACAACCTTTTATGTTACAATTCATTTTTATTTTTCAAAGCTTAAGAAATAACTAAGCATTAGAATAACAATATTTTTTGCTTACTCTAACCTTATTGGTTTCTTTCACACACACACACAAAAAGAACCATGTCTACTGTTATGCAATAATATCACTCTTCTCTTCCAAACAAAAGTAAAACAAGAGTTTCTTGATACAATCTGACAGAACTGGCCAAGCATACTATTTAGAGGTAACACTATTTGAAGGCAGGTTATATTTTCTGGAAAAAACTAGGAACAAAAAACAACTTTATGATAATGTGTCTAGGCTATAGATCCCTAGGTCTTTCCCCTCATGCAAAATCAATCATACAGTAGCCACCTGAGACATGAACTGAGACAATATTAATTATTCCCAAATTATCCTGCTGCCATGCTGGAAAGGGGGTATAACATTTTCTTTTTCAGTACCAGGTCTCCTTTAAAAGGAAAGGAAAGGAACTCCTAAGTCCATTTTCCTTAGTACTGCAAGACAAAGTAGCAGAACTTGAGTCTTCTTCCAATTAGCACAACCTGGCTAAGTACTTTTACCAGCTGACTTTGACCCTTAGCACAGACTAAATGACTAAATTCAGTGATGAGCTTCTGAAACTGGTGTAGTATGAGATCATAAAAAGGGAGATTTTAACTTTCTTTAATGATTACTTAGAGTATTAAACTAATATTCACTTCTGATTTTTGGTATTGACTTCCTGGGTAAAAACTCATTATAGAATTTGAGTTTGGGTCTTATAACCTCTTTCCATATTAATGACAGTTAAAACTCTTGAGGAAAACATTCATTCATGTGCTTGTGTCTCTCCAGTGCTTAGCAAAGCACAGCTCTGATTTATTAGATATTTAGAAATCTTTTTTTAACATATCTTAAAATTAGTATTAGTTAAAATTTGTATTAGGGCATTAGTAAAACACTAAAAGCTTAAAACTTTCTGTTGGATTTGAACAGCAACCCCATTCAACATTTGTTAAGATTGATACAACAAAAGTGTAGCTATATAAATAATAAAAAAATTCCTAGAAAAACATCAAAAATACATAAAGCCTTTACATTCTGAACACATATGAAAAGATATATTGACTTTATTGAGAACTTTTAGTCTTGGTTCATTTTTTTTTCCCCTTCTTCTGCTGTTAGGTATTTCTGCCTCTTACATGAACTTTTGGCCTCTATACCATGATTTTGACACTACATCTGTCTTTCAGGGAAAAGAAAAAGCATTATTTATTTTGCTGTTGTTGAACATCCTATGCTCCTTCAAACTAAAATATAACTTGTTTCTATTAAAACCAAAGAATACAACAGAACTTTATCACTTTTTCCATGTTAATATTCAGACGTCACTCAATGAATTATTCTTATGGTAATGAATGAGTCTATATTTAGCATATCTTGGTAAAAAAAAAAAGGTTTGTAACTGGTTTTGTTCTTTGAAAGACAACTTCTATCAGAGTAACCTGTAACAGGACACCTGTAAGCACACACAGTTTAGCCATCTTGACTACTGTACTGGGAGATGAGGAGGAAATTAATAATAAAGCCAGTGATTCCAAAGTGACAGCTCTGTGGTCATCATCCATCTGAACAAGCTACATGGATAACTGTGTTCCAATAATGGTGGCATGCAACTCCATAATGGTGGCATGAAAAGCCAAATGTTGCTGACTCCATCTAGAAGCAATTTTCCAGGTTGTGTCTTATATACACGTAAATCAGATGAAGCAGTGTTACCTGTCAGAATGTTAAGTTATGCCACTTTTCTTCTGTGGCATTTTACATCAGTGCAAGTTAAATTTCCAATCACAGTTAATTGAAATCATTATGTTGTCAAGGTATTTCATAATATTAACAATGGATTGATAGTCTTTTCATGTTACTATTTCAAAATACTTCTCAAAAGAAATGTTTTGCAATTTATTAAGTTAATTAATGCATTATTAGATCTATTGATTTTAAAAGAAAATGTTGACACTAATATAATGCTTTCCTTATAAAATGGGTTACCTTTTCCAGAAGACTGGTTTAACCTGGTTAAATGCAGGGGACTCTAGCACAGTAGGAAAAGAAACAAAACATAATTTTGATTTTGCTTTTCCAACTGCCATTAATAAAGCTGAAATATGCCTCCCACACAAGAAACACTTTTTACTACTAAGTGATGTCTCTATTCAGTGAAATGCTGTAAGACTTCCTTGCTGCAAGGGTCACATTAAAAACGTCAGGTTGTATAACTACAAAAAGTATTTTGAGGAAAAGAAAAAAAAACAAGCAATAAGCTTTGCATTAAAACCTTGCTTGACCTTGCTTTATTAGGCAGCATTAGTAAAGTCTCTACCTGGCATTGTTAAAAGTTTTCTGGAAAAATTTTATCTATAGAGCAATAGATAATATGCTAGGCAGTAGTAGGAAAGGATGCAATATTTCATACAAAACTTGCAATCTTTTAATAGTTTTCACAGAACATTGAATCTGTCAACAGCCCTGACAAATTTTTGTCATTTAAATTGCAAGACAATACATAAACAAAGATGAATTTTAATCTAATAAAATTGATTTATCTATGCTAGTTTGAGAGTAAACAGTATGGCAAAAAATAGTCAAATTCTATAGCATATACAAAAGAAAAACAATGTGGAAGACATCAATAATCAAAGTTGTTCCAACAGCACTTCCTTTCTGTGATTTCACGTCAACATTTCTAATGGTTCCAAATGAAAAGCAACATCTTGCTTTCAACTCAGTCTATAGGCAGGAAGCACACTATTAGATAACTGTATGAGACGTAATGTTTTTCTGAAGCTCACTGATTCACATTACCTTCTTATAAAAAAAAAGGAAAATGAACAGTTAATTATTTATTTCATGTCATTTACTAAGGAAAAAAAAAAAAAATGTCAGAGCTTCCAGAATGAGATACAACTAAGGCTTGGGAATGAAAATATAATTCTGCAGTGTTCCACATGAGAAAACACCTCACTGATAAGTTTGAAAATTTTTACTAAAGTTTTCAGTATCACTTCCCCATCCTGAAACTAATACAGACTCAATCTGCAAATAAGAGCACAGCATTCCAAAACTGAAAACATGTCTAGAAACCTGGAATTGCTATAGAGAACCACATAAAACCTGAATGTCTCCAAACCACCATTAAATATGAATTGTACATGCATATCTGGTCCTACCAAGGAGAAGGCTTGATGAGTTTTGACAGGATTTCATTCCTATTCTATAGAATCTTCCCTTGAGCCCAGAAAATTCCCAGGCAAATTGCAGAAGGCAAGTTTTTCTGCGTTGTTTTGTTTTCATTCTAAAGCCTCTTCATCTTCCTTCAAGAAACATCCCACAATTACTTTTATATATAATATGCCTGCACATATATTATTAGTCTTTAAATTTCTTGAAGAAGACAGGTGTGTCTCATTCTGAGAAAGTCTCATTTGACCCTCTGACAGGAACAAGCTCTTCCAAGTAAGTTATTTTCATCCTTGAAAACAGCACACTACACCTCTCCTCAAACCAATGTAAATGTGGATTGACTGCACTAACTTCAGCTAAATTACACTGATACAGACGAGACCAAAATTTGACCCAGAAGCTAAATCAAATAGAATTTTTTCTTTTAAAATGCTTTAGATGTTAAAGTTCCTTCAATGTTTTTTCTTTCTGATCTATTTTTTATCATTTTTATAATGAAACAAACTACACTTTATTTAACCCAAAGCAGTAAGCAGGGAAAGATAATTCAAATAACACATTTGTCATCACTCTGTAAACTAAATTATGCTTTTTAGACTTTTCTCTTCTTGTTAGCATATAAAAGCTGATGAACCAATAACAAAAAAATATTAAGCCCCTCATTTGCAATAAATGATATGACTAACCAGCAGAGAATTGGTCAGTTCATCTTAACTGTATTTAAGTTTGTACCAGGTGCTAAGTATCAGATCAGAAGGAACAGAAGGGCATGTCTTCAGTACCAAGAAACTGACTGAAATACTCATTAAGATAAGAAAAATGCAAAAGTCTGGAGCAATATGGTGTCATCAGAACCAACCTTCAGAGTTCCCGTAAAGTAAACACAAGGCTTTGCAAATGCCTATCAAAATTGTCTCTGTGGAGTATTTTAATGGCAACTACATATTAAATTTTCATACAGCTCAGGCTGCCATTATTTGCTGAAGCAAGCATGGGAATCTTGAAATCTGAATCCAACAATATCAAATGGTGATGCCTAATTTACTGCAAAGAGATCCCTAAATTAAAAAAAACCAACCAAAACTAACAAACACCCAGAACATAAAAATCTCACCCCCTCCAACCCCCCCTCCAAATAAACACCCCACATGAGCTGGAAGTGATTTCAGTATATATTTTTAAAAGATTTCTTCCCATTTTTTCTTCTGCATGGAATGCATTCCACTGTAAAACATTACAGTA
This sequence comes from Scolopax mira, assembly GCA_004320125.1. Classification (NCBI taxonomy): domain Eukaryota; kingdom Metazoa; phylum Chordata; class Aves; order Charadriiformes; family Scolopacidae; genus Scolopax; species Scolopax mira. The sequence continues at coordinate 102,949 of BJBW01009389.1, forward strand.
GGAAAAGTGTTGAAAACTGCCCAGTTTAACCTCTCAATGATTTCAAAATTCTGTTGGTAAAAACAAATCTGCGTTTCAGCAATGCCTTACACTGTTTCTTCTATGCTTTCTGTGTTACTGATGGAATCAATGGAACTTCCCAAAAATATTGGCATTACACAGAAGGCACAAATAACAATTGAGGTTCCCAAACTGTCTAACAAGTTTTGGGGGGTTAAAAAAGATCTTTCAACAACAAACAAATGCAAATCTTATTTAAGCTTCCTAGTGGCTAGATGCAGTTAATTTATTTACTCCATCCAATTTTAGCACCATTTTCAAACCTAACAGGTTGCTAACTAGCTCATTTTTATTTAAGTCACAAGGGTTTACCCAATGGGAATCTAAACACATTATCATTAAAATAAAAACATGAACTATCTGATTTTTTTTCTAAATAGTTCTATTTAGCGTATTTTATATCACACTGATATTGTTTGTTTTAAAAAAGCTTGCTATTTTTGATATCCTAATTTTGTAAACCATAATAAATTGTGATGCCTAATTTCAAAGCATTTGTATTCTATATAAAGGTAATTTATATAAACACCTAAATAACACTTAAATAAAAATATTCATGCCGAATCAGGCGTTGCTATAATATTAAAACTTATTTAAAACAAAATGGAAAAGAGGATTCCTACATAATCATCACTGAACCTGAAAATAAAATATAATATCAGGTAATAAAGCTGTTTACAATTAGCATGCTAATTCTGAAAGTTCAACAAAAACAAAGAGTTATTTTCCAAGCTTTTTCACACATTATGATTCCCCAAATAATCAGAACAAGAATAAAGTAGAGAATTCATTCATAAGTGCAAACTTCTAATGTCAGTATTCTTAACTATACTAGGTAAGAGAAAGCTGAAGTCTGTCTCAATCCATTGCTCATTTTGTGGCAAACCAAAGTTTTCAAACTTCAGCTTCTGCTGAATTAACTCATGCGACTAATTCTCAAGTAGTAATATAACTTAAATTGTTATAAAACCAGGTTTAACAACTTCTTACCACAACATACATTCTCCAAAGGGAAATAAGAAAAGATCTCAGAAAGGCAAGCTGAGCATTTGTAGAAGTAAGCAGTGGTTTTGGAAATGCAACAGAACTGCATCATTAAAAAAATAGGTCTTTCATATCAAGAGCCATCAGCTATAAAGAGACCACGAGCAACTACAGTTGATGCCCAAGGCTCTTTCCAAAAGAGAATACATGAGTCTAATGGGCTGAATAGCAAGGAAAAATTCATATTATTTATCTGTCTGCACCTGTCAGGCCCAAAACAGATAAAAAAGCAGAAGTGCAGAACAAAAACACTAAGGAAAAGAGCCTATATAAAAAAATTTTGATACATGAATATGCCACCTTCAACTGCAAAATTTTAATTAAAAATAATTTCTATAGAGATCTAGAGATATGTGTGCATATAGATATACATATTTTTATGAAAAGGACATAACATATATTTTGCAATAGTGGAAGGATTCAACTGTGTAAGACAGAAAAGTATTTTGGACCTGAAAATGTGCAGTGAAAAAATAGGAAAAAAAATCCACTAAAAGTAAATTCTTGATTTTGGTACTTTTTAAAAGCTGATTTCAATACTTTTTCCAAGCATCAGTAACTATTTTTAATCTTAGCTTGCACAGGAACAGAGGAAGAGCAGTAAGTTGAGTTACATGTTCAAAATCACCCAAGTTACTGTTATGACTGAACAAAGAAGCCCTGTCAAAGGTCCAGTCCTGTGCTGCATTTACTGAAGCTCTCTGCTGACATTATGTTTTCTAGGCTGGCAGAAAATGCTTAGAAAATTAAGAGTTACTGTCATGGACTATACCATCTATTATACATCCTCCAGCTGATACTTCAAAGAGAGGACAGTTTTCTATCCAACTAACTTCTCCAATGGATTCAAGCCAGTAGATGACAATCTTTGCCAATCAGGAGACCCCTAAGAATTTCTTATAAATACCAAACAGCAACTGTAAATCTATACTCTATTGGCTTGGTTTTCTTAGTTACTTTTCACAGCCTTCTACAACAATTAATTGAAAGCCAAACAAGTCACCCCCAAACCACTTTGCAATATTTGCAGTGACAGAAAAAAAGGCAAATATGAAAAAGTAATCTATAGGGAAACTACACTACAACAATTTTCTAGAGTTTGATAGAAAAACGTCTACAGGTTTCTCAAACGTGTTTCTTTTATGTTCCGTATGCTAATTTATGTTGCTGTTTTGTCATAGGGAAGAACTTAAAATTTGCATGTACTTCATTATTTTCAATAATATTTTACAATCCTTTAAGTATAGCAGAAAAGGACTTTAAAAGCTAGTCTCACAGACTGCAGTTTGATCAATTCATTGAAACAAATCCTTAGTCATAAGCATCAATGAGAAAATTTACTCAGGCCTTCATTGAGAATAGCCCTGAAAAAATAAAATGTGAGCAAACTGATATAGCATTCAAGAAATATCCTGCTAAATTCATCTTTTCATACCTGTGCTGGGTTTCTGTTCATAATACTATGCCGGGCTTTTGAGGGAGGGGTAGAAGAATATGACCGTTGAGCTTTGTTTACATTGCTTAGAATTCTCTGAATGTAGAATCCCCTGATTTAGCTAAAACAGAACTGCTTGTGTCAGGTTCTGTTTACAAATGCATAGCTGCTAAACTGTAGCATGAAGGAACAAAGGTAGCACGTAACCCTGTCCAGACCGCTTAATGCCACCCAAAACACATAAAGATTGACTGCCCTAATGGCACGCTCTGTTGATTCTTCAAGTTCAAAATTCTCCACATAAGGTTTAACCTTCTAGTATTTTGTCTGGATAGATTTAAAAAAAAAAATCAGAAACTAGATACCAGCCAGACTTCCTTCCTTTTCCTGAGGAACAGATTAAAAAAGGAGACAAATTATAAAATTAAACAGCTCAAAGATGCTGCAAATATTTTGCATTGACACTAAAGTGCAGATGATACTCTTGCTTGTTACCAAGATACACAGCTATACTTTTCCAAGGTACATTCAGTACCTTCAGAATACGTTTTATGGGATTAAATATAGTGGTTGATAATAACAAAGAAAATAGCGCATTTCCATGAGAAAGCTTAGCATTCTGCTATCCTTTGCAGCAAGCTCATGACAGCATCATATTTGTATATCACAACAATCAGATGGCTCATTAAATCTACTCATCTCTACAGAAGTAATTTTTGTCAGATTTTACCCTGACAGGCACAAATTGGTTTTTTTAACAGTACGTAGGAGTCACATGTTTTTCAATGAGAGGACGGTGGGCATCTGACAGAACTGGATGTCTTAGTTTACGTGCGATGAAGAGTTTCTGTTTACACAAGGCGGGACCAGGTTCAACATGGTATCCCCAATTCTAAGCAGTAATAATTACACTGGGTTTGAAATAATTTTTTTTTAAATTTGAACTACAAATCAGTGGCTGTTTTCTTTTTCATTCTGTACCTACCCTCCCTCAATTAAGTTAGTGTCTCATTAGAGGGCATGGAATTACATTACAGAATTTGCCTTTTCACCCATGTACACTAGATATGCTGAGTAGAATCAATGTTCACAAGATGGAAAGAAGCAGCAGGGCTGCTTCAAATTTCTAAGAAGTCCATTCCCTTCTCCTTTTGAGAAAATATTAATAGCTCTTTCCTTTTTTCTCTACCTTTCCTACCTTCCTCCTATTCTCATACTGAGATGAAGGGAAGTGTCTGCAGGATGAAGACTCTTTTACCAGGAAGGAGGGAGGGGGATCAATCAACAGCAGGCACAGAAGCTTCCACCTTAAATTTATGGCATTTTACTGTAGACTTCTAGAAGACCCTGAGAACTCTCAGCTTCTAGGTGAAGCATATGGAACAGGCAGTTAATATTCCAGATTTTTAACTTGAATTCACAACCTCTTCATTCCAGTTTCTACCATTAGATTTCCTTCTCTTTTCTCAGAAAGACAAGTAAATTGTCTACTATAATTTCAGATTGAACTAAGCTTTCTGAACATTACAAATGAGGAGAGTCATTTAAAAATAAATAAATAAATAAATAAATATATACATATGTATTATGTAGGGATTATATCAAATTATGTTTGTGAATCCTGGCATTTTAGCTATTCTGACTGAAAAGCAGACTACTCTTCCAGCATCAGAAGAGACATTAAACTTCAAAGGAAAAGTTGGGCTTTCAGCAGCTTTAATGGTAAACTCTGAAGTTTTCTGTGCTGCATCATTTGAAGCTGAAATAAAGGATTAATTACAACAGAGAGGAACGTCCTGTGCCAAAGCAATGCACATTTAAGGAACCACATAAAACTAGCAGAGCCAAGTAGAACATGCTGAGAACATTTCTCAGGAAACTCATATATATTCAAGTAACTATCAAACAACAATTTAAAAAAAAAAACACACACCAAAACAACAACAAACAAACACTGAATATTTAAGAGACAAAATAAAACCGATTTTGATAGACAATATTTTGTATGGAAATTAACTACTGCTTTTTGCAAAACATTACCAGGAATTTCTAAATTTTTGGTTTAACCACAAGCTTCATTCCATTTACCCCACACCTTAAAACAAATCATTTACTGAATTTCACTGAATTTTTTGGAGTTGGAAGGGACCGTAGAGATCATCTAGTCCAACTCAGAGTTGTACAAAAGCATATGCAGAATTATCTATTAAAAATATACATTATCACATTGGTGTCTTGCTTACAAGCACAATGTTATCAAATATACAAAATGCAAAGAGAAAAACTATTAAATAAACAGTATTATCAACTGTATCATCAGAGCAGCCCTTTGTATGGGAACGGTGCAAATGCCTTCGAGTGAAGCCATCTGTCTCCTCTGGTGAGCTTTGCAAACATGCTTCATTCGCAACAGTTTTGTGTCCATATCTTTTATTCGTTGACTACTGTCAGTGGCCCATGGCTGGAAGGTAAATTTCCTCATCATGAGGATTATCAGAAGGAACAATTCTGTATTTATGTTCTTTCCTTCTACCTGTATCTAAGAAACAAGTAGCAAGGGCTTTTCCTAACTTATGTTTGACATTAATATAGTGATCCAGTGTTACAAATTTTTTTTCAACAAAAAAGACTTGTATAACAGAAGTAACCTTCTACAAGAGTAGTTTCCCTAAGCCAGTTTTGCTATAACTGTCTGACTACTGATCATGCTCTTGACTCTCTCCAAATAATCATACCATTCAAAACTTGACACAACGTGATTTTTAAATGTATTTGTTCTTCTTCATTTCGATGACAGAATACCACAGATCCTTTTTTTTTTTTTTTAATAAATTAAGGTACATAGATGTCAAAGATGTCAGCAGAGTGTATTTATTCCCACTGTAGGAAAAGTCACACTCTTTATAATAGTATCAGAACAGTTTCTACAACCATGGTCATCTAGAGGTCATGGAAGTCACCACAGCAGAAAGCTTCTGAACATGACCTTACAGCAGGTTACTCCCATAGCAACAGCTATAAACTGATAAACGCCATAGAAATACATTAGACTACACTGACATCTGGCTTGCAAAAGAAGGCTTCTAAAAATTTGTCATTTTAATTAAGATAAACATTTATGAATTGTATTTGTGATATGAACTTAATTTTCTATTTCTCCACTTTATGAGTAAAGAATTCAAAAGCAAGGTTTTAAGCCCAATTAAATCCAGTCCTCAAGTCGTTCTTTTCTGAAACATGATGGGTTTTTTTTGATATGACTTTAGCATAAACATCTATTTTATGCTCACCTAAACAATCTCCACATAGTAGTATTTAAAACTAAAAAACTAAAAAAATTGTAAAATAGAGGAGAAAATATAGCATTTATGTTTGATTAGCCATACACTTCACAGGAGGCTTAACAGAAAAGAACGTTTAAGATTGGCATATATTAACAACAAAAAGCAAGCTGATGGAGAAAGAATTTAAGTCATCCACCTTTCTTCCCATAATACAAAGTCATAGATGACAATAAAGTAATTTATTCCTCCTAGATATTGCCTCGGAGTGAGAAATCAGCATGTTCTTTTTATTTTTTTTAACTACTATTTCTTTATTTTTTACAAGACAGGATCCACTGAAATTGCAGCAGTTCTACAAAACACAAGGTGCCTATCTTCAAGACGTACTGACCACCAGAAACGCTACAGCTACATTGCAGAATTGAATAGTCCAATGCTAAACAAATATGGACAGTAAAAGAACTTTCTCTCCCATGGGACTGTGCACAGAAGCCCACTCTTCGATCCACAGCAAAAACCCTAAAAAATATTCCTTGGTATTGTCAATAATAGATAAATATTCAGAAGAAGAAAACATATAAATGGAACTTAAACTAGCTGCAGTTACCATAGAAACTAGCGAGACTTTCTCAACACTTCCTACTCTATTCCATTACCATTCAGTCTCTCATGAACTGAAATGGAGAAGTATTGTTCTGATTCCTATGGAAACCCTGGAAATAGCCCACATCATTGTCATAGGAGATTTAAGCAATCTAGAACACATCTCTTGGATTCATTTATGTGCCACAAAGGCCTACAAAAGATTGAGAACAACTAAACAAACAAAGTCCATTTCTCAATATAGAAGAGCAGAATCCAAACTATTCCCTATGAGAAGCAGGTAAGTAACAAACATTGGCAAGCAGTTTATAATCTGCAAACAACAGTGACAAACACATCTGTACAGTTACACTAACACACCAAAAAGTACATCCAACATACAAAAGCAACTTTGTGTCCTGTATTTATACAAATGCCCTAACTTGAAAAGACTATGCCCTTTTGTCTTTCTGACATTTCTTATTTGTTGAGCTGGGTCAGGAAAGAGGAAGTTGTAGAGATGTAATAGCATATAATCTAAAACACATACATAACACAACTCAGAAGAACATAAAAAAAACCTGCTACACACAGATTCAGAAATACACATACTGTTAAATAATCAAGATTTGTGAATATTTGAATTACTACGTATTAAAGGTAAAATGCTTCCCAATCTCTCCCTTCCAACTAGATTAATATCCCTTTTTTCTGCTCTATTCTAAATTTCTGCTCTAAAGATGTAGAGGGAGTAAGCTTTTGATCTAGTGATTAGAAGGTAGGATTGCAAGGCATAAAAAATGCCCCTACCCTCCTCCCCTCTGAGCCAATTTATTTGTCTATCCAGCACAGAGACAAATCCCTGACCGTGATATTAAAGGATGTTTTTTAGGAAGAACAGGAAAGAATAGTAATTTTCTGTAGTCCATTTCACTCATACAGTCTTTGGAATTGGTATCTCCCCTTCCCATACTCTCTAATAGCTGTTTGGTATCAGTTGACCATTTGCCCAATGCATTTTTGGGTCTTTTTAGTCTTGAGAAGAGAAGACTGAGGGGGGATCTGATCAATGCTTAGAAAGGGAGGGTGTCAGGAGGACGGGGCTGGTCTTTTCTCAGTGGTGCCCAGGGACAGGACAAGAGGAAATGGGCACAAACTTGAGTATAAGAAGTTCCATCTAAACATGAGGAGAAACTTCTTTCCTGTGAGAGTGGTGAGAGAATTCTTCTTTACTGGGAGAGAACTGGACAGAGATTCACTAGAGTAGGAAAAAAAAATACGCTCTACCCCCTGAAACAATATGACAATAACCCTGTACTGAAAATTTGGTGTCTCTTTTGAAATCTTTCAATTCTTTCACATCCTGAGAAATTCCAATTTTTCTTTAACTTTTGCAAACTACTTTACTTGCATATGAAAACAATTCTTGATAAGGATCTTGGTTCAATGAACTTACTAAAAAAACCCACCACAAAACAAAACCCCCAGACCACCAAGGACATGGCACATCCTGTGGTTCCTGCCTGTTCCTCAGCCTGAGGCTGAGAAAGGCTTCTCCCTGCTCCTCTAGTCTGAAACCTAGAGCACAATACAAGGGAAAATAAGGCACTAGTTATTTTTGCCTAACTAAGGGAATTTAAAGGCCACACCAAATTTTCCTTAACCATCTAAGAAAAACTGTAATATCATAACCAATAGACTGCAAAACAAATCATTCCACAAGAAGATTAGTTTCAAGACATCTCCAGGATGACAGGGTCCCACAATGGAAATTTACAAGAGCTTTGTTTATCCTTGAGAAAGCTTGTTAAACTCCATATTCCAATTCTGAAATGTATACTACTCAAGGTTGCTCAAGGTTTCTCTTCCTGCATTGCAAATCTAGTAAAATTGCTGTTATTGTCAAGAACGCTGTCAAAAAATCTGTATATATACCAAATGCACCTGCCCTCTCCAAATTCATTTCTGTCAGGGATACCAAATTATCCTTTGAGCATCTATTCTCATTACAGTCATGAGAGAACTGTTACTGCCTTTGGAAGCAGGAGAAACCCCACATAATTTCTGTGCTGCTAAATTTCACTTTGCTGCTAGGCAACTGTAACTTATTGCAAGAGGTGGCGGGGTGTTTTTTTCCCCTTCAATTTTAAAATAATTTGAGTTCTCTCCTGCAGAAAAAAAAAAAAGTAGCAAGAGGAAAGCAAGCTGAGAAAATATCCTAAAAAAAAAAAAAAGGCAGTATATAGCATATATATGCTTTTTCCAGGAAAATCTACTATAATTACTTTATATTTTAAAATCCACTGGTTTTCCTGACCACCAGCTCTCAAGAAATTTCTCTGAATACAAACTTTTCAAAAAAAAGAAAAAAGAAAAACACACACACACACACAAATAACCACCAGTACTTTTAATTCCATTGCTTCATGTATAGGTTTTTTGCCCTTTAGGATACTCATTTAATTTTTAATAAGTCTCCCCTTCATGACATATTTATGGGCAAAACCTATGTCTTTTCTAAGCTAAAATAACTGACTTACATTTAAGAATGTTTGCTTGAGCAAGAATTTTGCCAATTAGTTTCATTTCAGTACTACATGTTTTTATAATTAAACTACAATCATTATAAAAAATTAGAAAACCTGAAGGCTTACATTTTTATACAGCGACAGAAAGATGCTACTCTTTTCTTTCCCCGAATACGCAGTGAGGCCTTCTAGCACTGTTAAGAGTTCTTTGAAGTTCAAAGGTTTAAATCTTTCCATACTAAACAATTAATGCACTCTCTATTCACCGGATGGTTTTTGATTCAGACTTTTAATAACCTTGTAAAGTTTTGACACCAGTTTCTCAGAAACTGTAACATCCAACCTTGCAAAATGAGACCCCCTACCAAGCACAGTCCCAAGTTTTACTAACCTCAAAACTTTGTTCTGTCTTTCAAATGTTTTGGCAGGACTTGCATTATTCAAACCTTTGACCATGTAGGACAGTTAGAGCTGGGGAAAAATTAATGACTGCTGGGTTTTTATTGAGAGATGAAGAGAATGTAGCAACAAGTATACATTCCAAACAAACTGTGTTACAAAAAAATCTATTTTATTTTAAATGTATACTGGGGAACATAAAGTCACTTTTTAATTTAAGAAAATACCTTCATATACCAGATCTTCATCTCTAGGTTTTTAAATGGAGTTAAGTATTAAGAACATGAAGAAAGAAACTTAATTAATCTAATTAAAAAGCTAAACAATTTAAATAATTAATATACTACTGACATTAATTGCTGTCCCCTCTTTTCTTCCCCCCCATTCCCCAAAGGACTTTTCTTCTCCTCTTTCTTTCCACATTGCCCATCTAAAAAATATTTTCATCATGCAATAATTAGAAAATAAAGCCTTATACACTCCATTTTAACACAAATTTTCCTGTTTCTGACTGACCTTTAGATACTGTGAGAGTCAAGGCAATAGGCAAAACTACCACGTGGTGCACAGCACAAGCAAAGTAAAGCTCATATCTCTGTGATGTGTTTACAGGTCACATGTTAAAAATGGAACAAAAGAATTTATTCCACCACTTTATCTTCTTGTTTTGCAATTGAAATAATGACTTTTCTTTCTTTGGCAGGCTAAAGGAAAGTCCACGTTCAACTGTGTTCTAGATTGAGCGGTGGTAACTTCAATAATATTTCTCCTGTACATCAAGCACTTTATTTAATTAAGGAAGTCTTTTTCTTTTTACACAAATGATTAAAAAAATTAATTTCAGGAAGCAAATCAGTTCATAAATGCCTTTAATTTCCTGCTGCTTCAGATTAATTATGAATGTGTCTGATTCTTCTTTGAGAAACTCACCTCAGGAATTTTTATCTGTTACTTCCATCATCTACAGCATTATACAGCACTTCAAAATAAATCAGTATTTCCCTTAACAGATTTTAAGTAAACTGTTACTTTTTATTGTTATTTATATTTATGCCACTCAGCATCAACTGCAAACAGAACTGCATGAGTTCAATTAGCACATTCTTAAATCATGTACTTATGCAATTTAATACGGACGTATTTTTAAACAGCATGTAAAATTCTCTTCTACATTATTTAAGACTACAATTCACATTTTCAAAGGTTGTGTAACCAAGAACATTAAGTTCCAGTCCTGCTTTTAAAACCTAAAGAATGAGGAGAAAAAGATATTCTGACCACACAACCGTAGGCACCATACCTAACCAGCTGTTTTCTAAAGTACTTCAGGAAATTAAAAAGGGTTCTAACTGAAGGACATTCTGCATCACCCTTTACAAATGTCTTCCTCCAAAGCATACCATTCAGATGAAACTAAGTAGTGTAAATATTCCTTTGTGCATAAACCACTTCTGAAATATCAAATATAGAATTTAGATCCTAAAAAGATAAGAAAGTCCAGTTCATTTCAGTATTTTGTCTCTACAACATTCACATAAACTACGGTATCAACTGCAATATTAGCACAATCCCATGTATACACCACTTTTACATCTGTTCCATCTAATCTCTCTAATTAAGAGACAAGAATTACATATTACGAGACATTAAGTTGACATAACAGTAAAACAAGTGATGGTCAAATGTTTTGAAAATTTGATGGTTTAATTATTTAGAATTAAGTTTCTCACTCTTGTTTCTCACGTTGCTTCCCCCAACAAAAATAACATTAAAAAATTCTTTTTTTATCAAAATGAAAAAAACTCCTGGAGACTGAAAGAACAGAAATCTGTTTCCTAATGTTTCTCTGTCAGAATTGATAGAAAAACACTCTGAAGAGCAGGGAACAGGGGCAACTCCCACTTCATGTGACCAAGATCTAAGGACACAATTGGAGATATTAACATGAATTATTTGAGATACCATCCTTTTCAATAAACCTATTCTTAGATACTCAGAAGATGAGGGAGTACCATACTAAGAAACACAAGGCCAGAATTTCATATTGAAAAACCAGACATAATTGGCCACTTCTGGCCAATAATTCCCCACTTTGATCCAGAAATGTAATAGCTGGCAGAAACAGGTTGTGTCAAGTTAGTAGGAAATCATGAGTAAGTCATAATATTTTCAAACAATACCCACTTTGATAAAAATATTGACTTGGCTACATTCTATATCTGCAAATAATATAAATATTGTCTCTAGCACAATGTTCATTGAAGCAGTTAACTTTTAGCAAAAATAACCATAAAGTAAGATTTAAACAAACAGTCAATGTTCATACTGGAAATGGTCTTCCAGAAATTACATTGTATCAATTCAAATGTTGAAACTGATAAGAGCGATCTTAAAATAAATGCATCTTGTTTTCTAAACTGAACAAAATTAACTAACAGACTCCATACATCATTACTTATTTCTCACACGGTTAGTCATATTGATGAGTCTAGATGTGTACAATACCCGCTGTTATAAATATATATATCTATATATATATGTATTGAAAAATACACTCTTAGAAATAATCTGACCCAATGATGTTGGCCGGCTGTCTACAAAAAATTCTGGAAATAAACTAGTCCCTTATAAGATGCAATGGTAAATTGCAAGTACATAAAAAAATACCACAAAAGAAATAAGTAAGTCATCAAATGGAATTGAGGAAGTTCTTCCAGTATCTTAAATAAATTAAAAAAAAAAAACCTGAACTAAAACCCAACATGATAAAATGCATAATTGTTGATTTGCATTTGTGCTCACATATACCTCAGTAAAAAAAAACACAGGCCAATTTCTGATTGCACAGCCAGTAGCACAGGACTATCACTAATTTGGTTGATTTCTAGACTTGATACTTAAATTAGATCAAGAAGCATGGATTTAATATTTGTCATTTTTAATGCTGAAGACGTCAGGAAAACATGCAAAAGATCAATACGCTGCCTTTCATAAGATGATCATGTCTTTTAGGTTTCACATAGGAGACATGTAGTGCTAAAAGCAGCAATGGAACATGATTTCAAGCTATTGATAGTCAGCATTTAACTTAAGCAAATGGGCAGAAAGTATTTTTAGGAAAAAATAATCAATGTAATATTTTATTGCATTAAGCAAGACAGTATCAATTGAGCCACCTCAACTTTTCACTGCAGAAGCCTTGATTGGAAAGTGCAATTTCTTTTTTTTTTTCCCTTCCTTCCCCCCTGCCCAAATAATTACTCTGTAGAGCAAAACTGACTCATGGTAAAATATCTCTTTACAAAAGGAAACAATCAAGGACAAAAATTCTGGTTTCAGTTTAACGCAAACTATTTCCAAATTCTTACCGGGTTTCTCAAAAATTTTAAATGGGATTTAAATCACTTTAGCTGTTAGTTTATAAGCACATGCATTCCAATAAGGAAACTAATCAAAATCACACAGGAGACACTTTTTACTGCAGTGAACTGCACAGAAAACCCTTGGCAATTAAGTATGATTTGACAAGGCTATAAAATAATTATATTCAAATAAAGTGAAAACTATAAAGTATTTTCAGTGGAACCTTAAACCACACATTATTAATATGTGAATGTTGTTCTATTTGATAGCTAACTGTGACATGTTTGAAGGATTTCTTAAACTAATAAAGAAAAAGATCAAGAGAACATAAAATCATTACTAGTCTATTGAAAGTATCACAAATCCCACTGCACGGCAAATTCAAACTTGTCTTTGCCTTACAGTTCTAGCCACCGTCTACATTTGTAACACTGTCCTTATTTTCCAAGACAGCTTCCATTTTTGCTAACTCTACTTTACTTCCAGGCAAAATAGGCGTATAGAAATTGATAATCTCAGTGTTTGTATCAGAGTTCAAAATCGCAGTACCAGAATACTGAAATAGGCTGGTGGGTGACCTGGAAGTCTGTTTTTTTCTTACTTGCTGTCTCTGCTTCTCTCTTGCAGTAGGAATCAGTCTGCTATTTAAGTTCCAAAAGAGGAAATTGGGATTGTGTCAGTGCTGATACAACAAGCCAATCAAAAATCCTCCACTAATGCTGGGACACAGTGCTTGTTACAAAAAGTTGCTTAAAATAAGAATATAGAAAATCATAGAAAACTTACAAGTACTCTGCCAGTTAACGTCTGGGCAGATATCATGACTCCTGCCCAATCCTTCACAGAGGTCATCCATCCCACTTCTGCTGCCACATTCTCCTCTTTTTCATCTGTTGGTTTGCAGGCCCCATCTGCCTGTGTATCTCCACCACCATTGATCTTCTGGGCTTCCTGAAAAATAAGTATTTGGGTTAACTGGTGATTAGCAATTCGACAGTGAAAGTCAGTGTATAGTTGGGGATAAGAAATGCTATGAATAAGGCAAATTCCTGGATTCCTGCTAGATGATATTAAGCACCTACTCAGGGGTATCTCTTTAGAAATAGGAATATATATGAGTTACCAACTAAATAATAATAGTCTCCTTGACACTAAATCTTAAAAACATATACTTGACTTCAAATATACTATATGTTCCTTCCCTATAAGCTGGATAATTACCAAGAGCTACATATGCAATTATAGAACTACATATAAATGAGTTTTTAGGTACACTGGTGGACCTTTTGATGTATTAGTCCAAAACAATGTGTACTAGGTGTGAACATAATTTATGTATGATTTTAATTTACTATCACTTGAATTAATTAGATGAGTAAACCTTCACTGAGAAGCATGATCCAACAAGACAATAATTATCAAGCGTAAGGGGAACAACATACACCAGAGAGAATCTGCAGGGAGCTGCCACGGTATCAGTGAATCGGTGTTTCAATAAGAGTGTTTAATATATCACAGTAATTCTTCTGTTGGTAAATGGCTCTTGTAGAACAGTGAGCTAGAATTCAAAGAGAAGCCTCAGCTGCACTAAGATGACTGATGAGTCACATGCACTGGAATTCATACCAGTCTCTCACTGATACTGCAGCAAGGAAGTCATGTTCTGCAACTGCCTGCTATGTGCTACAGTCACGGATGCTGCATAAAAATCAAGGGAAATGATAGGAAAAGCCAGCCTAGATTGTGCAGCGCTTAAAACATATCATAAGCAAAGTATCAGACACTGCCACGAGCATGCCTTTGGTGACAGCATAGTACTAATGACTTCCTGAATACTTTACAAGTTATGCTAAACAGGCATATGGGAGGCAGCAAAATCCAGGGCTGAGGCAAGAACTGAGCACTTGAACTGCACCCATAGATCTACATTAGTGCTTCAAGCACTCTGCACAGACTGACAGCTTGAAAGATCTTGTTTATAGATGACTGGCCTGTGGGCCACTAAGCAGGAAATCACTTGCCATTAATCCCCTTTGGGATATCCGTTATACAAGCAAAGATGCTGACGGTGGTTCAGTGATTATTCCTACAGTAGGAATACTACATTAGCATGGTCAAAATGCATAGCTGTGAGATGGCCTTGAGGACACAGCTGGATATAAAGGTAAGGGCACTTCCTGAGAGCAGCACTGAACTAATAAAGCAGTTAAACTGAATCTGTCAGCAAAGGACAGTACAGCAACACCAAAAACGTAATATGGAGACTAACAGTTGTTTTTAGAGATTCTCAATATTGCAACTTAATTAGCTAATCAGATTCTTCTCTGTTAATCTCCCTCCTGAAAGACAGGCTCTATCTCCTCTCTAGGAATTACAGCACAGTGCATGATGTGGCTATATTGATAAAAACAAATGATTCAGAGCTACAAGAGTAATTCTGCATTTCCTAAGCAAATAACCAGACAGAAGATAAAAGCCGCTTAATATTTGCATAACTGGACCTCCTTCCCTGACAAATTCGGATACAGTGAATCAGATGCTTTGCAGTCAGCATGGGGAGACGTCCAGGCAGTGCACACACTCAGAGCACAGCCCACAGGAGCGAGGGACAGCCACGTACAGCACGGCACAAGCCATTTCCAGGAGAGCAGGGCTGTCTAGGGACAGTTGGTGACCCATGTCAACACCAAGACACATAGATCAGTCCCAAAGAAATGCCGTGACCGCCAATCATGCTGCTTCGATTATAAACCAGGAATGAGAAACCTAGCTTCATTTTTAGTGTTTTTTTTTTATTTTATTTTATTTTTGGTGAGTGGATGATGTGGCTGTATATACCAGAGATTGTAATAATACAAAATATTGAAGGTTAGGGAACCTTGACACACCTCCAAGGCCCTGGGGGCACTCACAGGCCTCACTAACCACAGCTGCTCTCCTCCCACCCTTCTTGTGGCCCCGGAGGCCAGCCCAGGGCCACCTGCAGCCCAGTCATACCCAGCTGTGGGCCCTTCTGAGCTGGGCCTGGCCATCCCACATCCCTGGCTGATCCCAGTTTCTTTCCCCAGGCCTAATCCTACCCTCACCCACAGCCAGACATCCCAGGCTGGCCCAAGGAGGTTCTTGGTGCCCAGGGGCTGGGGGTTGGGGGTGGCCCCAACCTGCATGACCTGCTCCTGGGCTGCAGCAGTTGGACAAGGCCTCAGCTACCAGGCCTGAGCACTCCCCGGCCCTCAAGGAGCCCCCTGACAACTACGGGCTTGTTAAAAGTTACATATGCCATTTTGTCTGCCTTTTGTATCCTTAGAGCCGGTCTTTAAATTGTAAACTGCAACAGTCTGCCTCTGCATAGCACAGTGGGCTTTTATATGCTGGACAAGTTTATACTGAATAAAAATATTAATGTGGTTTTCATAGTAAAGGAGGTGTAATTATCTCTTCCTCTCTGGTAAGAAACTGACATGGTGATTAAGTGTCTAACTCGGTCACCAGAGAAGTTATCAGAATAGCGAGGATGAAACCACAGACTTGCTTGATTTTTCCATCCAGCACCCCTATTTAAAATCTCAGGGATGGACAGCTTGCTAAAAACATAAATACAGATTTCGATATAGAAAGGCCCAGAACTACAGACTATTAAACAAAAACAACAACAACAACAAAAAATGAATGGAAAAGTGTATTTTATGGTAATTAACTTGACTGGAAAGTTACATTAAGAAAAGACTAAGAACTGGAAGACTGGAAAATTTTGTTACTGGTTACATATTCCTTCCTTACCCCTAACCTTTTTGCCACCAAATCAAATTGAATTTTAAAGACATGATTATTAATAAAATTCTAAAAATAAAATTTTGTAAGCAATTTACTTAACTGAAGGAGAAAGGTAGCTGTTAAATTTTCAAGAGGTTCTAATACCCTACAGTTCTTTTTGCTCTATTGAATTTTGGTTGCCAATAGAATAGAGCAGCAAGATGTGACAGACCTATTCAGCATTTGATTCTCTGAAAGTCTGTAATATATTTGCATAACTGTATTTCTGCAGTTATACCAATTATTTCACCTCTATTAAAACCACCCACCCATATTATTTTTTAATTAAAATATAAGTAAAACAATCATCCCCTGACAAGTATCATTTGGAGCAGAATCTCATGATGATCTACATACCAAACCTAACTTTTGCTATTACTGTAGCTATAATTAATATGCAGATTAGTTGCTGTTATGTAATATTTTTATTCAGTTGGGATGTTTTATATTTTTCATCTATGTGGCTAGCTTCTTAGCTTACTTAATTGTCAGTTAAGTACTAAGAAAAGTTTATTCCCAAATCATTATGCAACTGGGGAGAGAGCACTAACAGAGATTTAAAGGCTGCTTTCATTTACACTGTGTACAAATCAGTCCTGTTCTTAACTGTATAGTCCTGGTTCCATTGCTATTTCTTCACCTCAAAGCATTGAGTAACCAACACCATAACCTGAAAAAAGTGCTTAAAAAAAATAAACTGACAGTGACGATAACTGTTTAATTATTTACAGGCTCAGTAGCTACAAGTAAGATAATACTATGTTTATCCACTCTGTTTACCTGGTGTTTCGCAAAGTGTTCGATATTTAATTATTTGATGACAGCAGCATTCAGGAAGACTAAGTGAGAAGCAGCATATTTGGAGGAATATAAATTTTCTGAACTCAGTGATAAAATGGAAAAGAATGCATGATGAGAAGGTGTGTACAGGAATCAGGACTCACTGTTCTACCAGTGGCTTTACACGGATCTGGACCAGAAACTTCAATGCTTTGATTTATATTTTCAACAATGGATATTGATTTAGATTACACAAGAGCTGGGATGCTTAAGCAAACAGACTTCAAAAGTGCAAAGACAGTCAAAAAACAGTTTTCAGTTTTGAAATCATAGGTCCTACCTGCTTCACTTCACCTGTCTAGAATACACGTACAAACACAGAACTAATGCACAGACATTCCATTCAACTCAGAGCTGCACAAAATAAAATCAGAAAATGATAAAACATTTAAAATATCATCTGGGAATAATCTGCTTTTTCAGAAGCCCTGAAAACCCTGGACACTACGGAGACAGCCTGGTAAACACTCCCTGAAGTATTGGTACTGAAAAAAACTTGGTCTCTTGCTAAGATATGTTAGAAAACATAGGAAACAGTCAGGTAATGGAAACACTAAAGCAAAATGAACTGGGTTAAAGTCTAGTGAAACAAAGAAAAAGAATGCTGATATTTGTGCTGATCTAACATTTAAGTAGTATGAATAATACAAAACAATCATGAATTATCAACTGTAATGAGAATACGGGGCATCAAGTCATGCCCACATCACTCAAGAGGAAGCAGTATGCTCAACTGAGCAGATCAACAATAACACCAAGGGAGCAAGCCCAGTTACTGGCCTTGGAATTCCAGCCTCGTGAACACAAGATGAGAAAGGGCCTGCCAGAATATCAGTTGCACCCAGTTTGAAGTATGCAGTAATAAAACATAGTTTGGGGAAATTAGGGAAGGGCTGCTTTTGATAATGATGCCAGCAACTTACAATTTTATCTCTATTAAACTGCCGCTCAACAGCACTGCGTTCCTAAAGCCTGCATTTTAAGAAGTGGTTTTTATCAGATCAACAACACTTTCATATTGGCCACTCTAATACATTGGAAATCTGTTTAAGTTCCTTTCCCTTTCCCCAAAGCCACCAACAGATGCTATGTGAAGCGGAATCACTTTGCATATAAGACTATCTCTTCTTTCTGTTAGGCAGACCTTTAAAACACCAAGTTTAAAATTATTATACTTCTATCAGTAATTCAATTACATTCCCTTAGATAAATTCTCTCACCATTTCTCTGAACAGGGGTCTTACATTTATATAAAACCATATTATTATGATGCATTCTCAGCAGCTGGGTAACGTACAGTGTATGTCAAGACATCAGGTATCTACCGAATACATTGCCCTGAGAGATGTTGCCCATCAGATATAGTTACCATCTGTAGTCTTCATCTTAATAGTTACTAAGTACCAGTTCATCCAGTGCAAATAAAAAGTAAACCAAAAAAACCTGAAGCAGTTTAGCAAACACAGGATTTGACTGGAATATTAATAAACAAAGCAGATGGGAATGTGAGAAATAAATAGCTCTATGGAGACCTACGATCCTCTTTGAATAGAGCCAGCCTTGTCGGAAACAGAAAGCAAAGGCTAAAGCAGCTAAATATGAGCTAAGAAATCCCTGTAACTTGGCCTATCCACAGCATTTCTTTGAATATTAAGTTCTTGGTCAATATTAGGTTACGTTGATGTCAGTTATCATACAGTAGCTACAGTTTGGCTAGTTTCAGAGAATTAATTATTAATACCCAGAAAAACATTATTCCTTTCACTGAATAAAATGAAACAGAATGATCTCTGGAAAACATGGCTGCTGAGACAGCCAAGCATTTTTCTTTCATAAAATATTCACAAGCTATGTAATTTGGTGCTTGCAAATTTGGCAGGTTAAGAAAAATTAAGTCCAAAACAGATTCCAAAACTTTTCCTTGTAGTTTAAGACTCAGATAGTAAACTCCTGTGAGACAAATATTCTTTTTGGTTTCTGCATTCCTGCAGAAATATCTGAGAAGCTCTTTGCCTGTCCTTACTTACAGCCAGAACCTTATTTCTGCAGAGATGAAAAAAACCCCTTCACTGTGAAAAGTCTAGGTTGCAAGACCAAATACATTTTTCTCTGTTTCCGGTCACCAGCTTCTCTGTTCTTTCAGTAATCCTGACAGGTTTTTGGTTTTTTTTTGGGCCTTTAATATTTCCAATATGGGTTACTTCTATAAAATCCCTCTTTCATGTCATTGTTTTGACTGACAAAACTACTGCAGTAGAGAAATTAATTCTAAAACCTTGACCTAAGAAGCAAGGGAAACTAGGTTAGTAAAACACAGTGTTCCAGCTGTGATCCCACAAACAGCGTAACAGTGTCAAATGCAGGGTTCCTGGGTATGGTACTCACTTAAAAATATGGAACAGTAGACACCTGCGTTATCTCAAATCTGAAGAAAATACAAAAAAGATCCAGTTCAAATCTTAAGAATGTCTGCACGCTAGTGGCGGTGTCACAGTGTAACAACTCCACGGATGTAGAAGAGTATTTCTGAATAACTGAAAAGCTGGATGAGTGATTTCTGAATCAGCCTAAGAATTGGGAAACCTTGTTTGAAGACCCTGTTCTGCCTCCAAAGTCCTGAGCCACTTTATCGAGTCTGTTCATGTCATCACCCCACAGCTATAGAACAAGAGAAATGGCAGTTTCTGTTGCACTGGGGATTTTATCAAGAAAAATATATTTATGATTTTAAGTGTTTTGGTATTACACAAATGGCCAATGACAACAGGGATAGTGTAGGGAATCATACAATAAGGCACACTAGAAACTTACTGGTAAGGATTGTTAGGCTCATTATACAAGATAAACAAATTAAACATATAAAGATAGAAGTGTAAAAGGGAAACCATGAAGAACTCCAGGAATTATAGTGAAACAAAAAAGCATAGTCTTAATAACGATACCAGGAAAGTAAAAATCAATGATAAAACCAGTGCCTGTTGTAGTGACAGAAAAGTAAACACAGGAGGAATATATAAGGACTGCACAATACGACCATCCAACAACAATTAAAAAAACCCCACACATTTCATGAAAGAAATTGACAGAAGGCATGATTCTCACAATTAAGAGTGAGAATCTGTGATAAAAATAAAGTAATTAGAAACTTACATGCATTCAAATGGACAGTGTGTTTTAAAAAAACCTTATAATTCTTGGTTCAAGTGAGCAACAGTTTATGGCAATGTTATGTAAGCTCTGACTACAATTTCAGAAGTTTGTGTTAGTAATTTCATTTATATTTATTCATAAAAATAAATCCTTAAGTTTTCCTTTGGTACTACTGATTGTATATCAGACCACATTTACAGGCATAAATAACTAGTGAACTTTTCATAAAGCAGCATAACAAATTAAATTACGGCCTGCAATAAATAAATAAATAAAGGATAAGCCGGTGATGTACAGGTTAGGAGTATTCACTGTAAATATTTTCAAATTTTGTAAACTAACATCTATAGTATCCATAAATTTATTTTCCATTTTGACAGTCAGAGAATTTCATATTCATTTCCTTTATGAAGACTGAATTATCATCATATTAAAATATTTCCTAAAGCCCCTCCTCAGTTATAAAGTCGGATACAAAAGGGAAAAACAAGTATTTCATTTTATTAATAGGGATACTAAGTTTAAATCATAAGAGGCATATCATTATTCTTTGGTCCCTACATTCTCTAGAAATTGGTACCATACGCAGATTAGACTATTACCATGCAAGACAGAGTATTAGTCTTTAACTGTCTGTTCTGTGGTTCAAGAGACTATGGAGACTATTCAAGAGACTATACTGAGACTACTCTTTCAAAATATATTTTCAAAGGAAGTTTAGAGTAGCTATACCAGATCACTAACCTTAAATACAATGCAAAATAAACTTTTAAAAATATATGAAGAAGTATCAGATGGGACTGAGTTATCAAAGCTACAGAAAGGAGATCCTTAATGGAAAAGCACAGATAATGGTAGAAAGGTGATTGCATTTTTCTCCCATTTTGTTTCCTCACACCTAATAGCATGCAAAATCAATGTATATAATCAAAAATAAAATTGGTACAGAAATTACCATGAAATGAACACTGGCAAATCATGTACATCCTATTGATGGATTAATCAAGGAGAAATTTCTTTGTCAGACAATTTAAATATCAATAACTTAACAAAAACTTATTATAAGCGATATAAACCATATTTCACTTACTGTCTTCAAACTTAACTCGCATTTGTGACACTGTATGATTTGTTGCAACTTAAAAGTTTCACAGTGCTTTATGAGTGAGCGAAAAAGGTCTTAAAAAATGAGAAAAAAATAAACAGTGGGGAAATTACCTAACTTGTTTATCTTGATTACAGGAAGTACTTTAGCTGATTGCTTATAATTTTGTTGTTGTTGTTAACATTAAGCAATAACTGTCTCTGATCCAAGTTCTTCAATCACCAGCATTTTTTTTACTACTGTGAAAGGATGAAAAATACATTGAAAAAGAACCATTTGATTTTGCCCAACTTTAAGACAAGAACTACTAGTAAATCTTTATTATCTATATGATCCAAATTATGAGAGTAGCTTTTACAAAATTATGTGGTAGGAGCTGAAATAAAATTGCTGAAAAAACACTTCTCTGCCAGGAATATTCAACACTAAAATAGGTCATTAAAAGTAGAAGGTTTATTCCCTAAAAGATATATAACTAGTTGCTCCTTTGAACCACAGAACTCCCTAGAAAACTTGGTGATAGGAATTTTAAGTCTTCATTTGATTCGAATCAAACACTTTCACATGGGACTTGTGATTTCTATTTGATATGAAATAGCAAATTATTAATATTGTGTGGATGTATAGGCAGCCTTCCCCAATGCTGAGCCTGTCAAAGAGAATTTATTTACATTTACATTTTTACAAATAAATTAATGATTTTTCTGAGCGTTTTAGGGGTAACAGGATGAAAGATGGAAGGAGGCAATGGGTCAAAAATAACTGACTCACAAATATAACTACTTGGTAATATCATAAAACACATGGATCAATGATGATTTGAAGAATGCCAGACAATCATTCTATTATCTACCAGACTGGACAAACCCATCATCTCTAAGGCTTTTGTTGATTCAAGGGTAGTATATAATATTTATGCTTATTGTATTAAAATTATAAGAGAAAGCATAGTGAATTAAAGGTAGCTCTCTGCAGGACATAAAGCCATACCAGAGCCTTTTACTGACATAGGAAATTAAATTCCGGTGGGCAGCACATAAATATTGGAAGAACGAGAGATCAGCCAATAAGTAATTAAAAAAACACAGCACTCAGAGATTACAGAGTATGATGCAGCTTTCAGAAGAACTTCATGGAAGTGAGAGAGCACACAAATGTGCAGGAATCTGGATGAAAGATACATAGGTCAAATTTTCAAAAATATTGAAAATGCAAATTTGATTCTAAAGTGACAATTATAATTATTGCTTTGAAATAATTATATTAAACTAAAAATTTTCCCCTAAAGGAGCAGTTATTTCTCATTGAAAGGAATGTACAAATGCTATTACTAAATAATCCAATAGCTATGACCTCATTCATTACCCACTGCTATGGAAACCATTTTGTTTAATCTCAATCTCATTATTCCTTTGCATAAATTATTCAAGTCAACAAAAGTTTTTAAACCTAGTTCC